>JAUCMT010000081.1:871562-881593 GCA_032357475.1 Enteromius thamalakanensis
GGCTTCAAAAACGCTCTTCAGAAACCTACGAGTGACGTCACGGACACTACGTCCATATTTTTTACAGTCTATGGTCACACCATGCTAAGAACAAGCTAATTTGTGCTAAACACGCTCAAATGTTAATATGTTGATATAGTGTTAAAACGTGCCAATTCGCATTATACTTAAAGATGTTAGTAACTGTCAAACAAAATCATGTTAGCAGCATGTTAATTCATGTCAGCATAGTGCTACTACATTTTGGGAGCAATTTCTATTTCGTAAAAAAAAAAAAAATAATTCAGAGTCTTGCTATAAACATGTTAGCAATTTGTTAAAACATTGATAAACACATTAGCAACTAGCATTAGCAACATGTTAAAAGATATTAGCCATATGTTGAATCATGCTAAGAACATTCTAATGCATGTTAGCAACATGTTAAATATATTAGGAGCATGAAGATGTTAGCCATGTGCTAAACATGCTAGCATCTTGTTAAATCACCAAAGCAAAATGTTAGCATCTTGCTAAAACATGTTAGCAATTTGTTAAACATTGATAAACACATTAGCAACTAGCATTAACAATATGTTAAACGATATTAGCCATGTGTTGAATCATGCTAATAACATTCTAATGCATGTTATAGGAACATGAAGATATCAGCCATGTGCTAAACAATGTTAGCAACTTGTTAAATCATCATAGAAAATCTTAGTGTCTTGCTAAAACATGTTAGCAATTTGTTAAAATATTGATAAACACATTAGCAACTAGGATTAGCAACATGTTAAAAGATATTAGTCATGTGTTGAATCATGCTAAGAAAATTCTAATGCATTTTAGCAACATGTTAAATATGTAAGGTGCATGAAGATGTTGGCAATGTGCTAAACAATGTTAGCAACTTGTTAAAACATTGATAAACACATTAGCAACTAGCATTAGCGATATGTTAAAAGATATTTGCCATGTGTCGAATCATACTAAGAACATTCTAATGCATGTTAGCAACATGTTAAATATATTAGGAACATGAAGATGTTAGCCATGTGCTAAACATGCTAGCAACTTGTTAAATCACTATAGGAAAATGTTAGCAATTTGTTAAAACATGCTAGTAGCCTTTAACGGATGCTAGCAATGTGCTAAATCACATTAAAATATGTTAACATTTTATGAAAAAAACTTTTTCCAAGTATTTGTAAACTTTCGGAACCTGACTCACAGTTTGTCATTAGTCTTTTTTTTATTTTTATGAAAACTAAGTTAGATTTTAAAAACTGACTATTGTTGTGTAAGTAAACGCAATATTTAAAGGTGTTTGGTTTAGTTTTTTATGACAACTAGATCTAGTAATGAGTCTGAAATGTGTTCGTCCACTTTCAAAAACAAGGTAGTTGAGTCCTACTGTTTAGAGTAATGTTTGAAAGAACTAGAAAACAGATTTGTGTGTTCTAGTTTTACAACATGTACACACACACAAACACTCTCAGTAAATCAGCAGCACACGCCTACACAGGCTGACTCACGCCGTCCACCTCCCTCTCCTCACACACCGGTACGTTTCCTCCAGCCTATCTCACCACACAACTGCCAAAAAACACAGTCCAGTCCGCTGCAGCGCCGCAGCCTTTCCAGGGCCGCCTGCCAGTCTTGCCTCTCTTCTTCCTCGCCTCGAGCTCAGTCTTTCCCTTTCACCTTCTCTGTCTCTCCTGATGCTCGCTCTCATCGTGGGTGGTGAGATCATGTCACCCCTGAGAGCAGTTTTTAAGTGTGTAGTGTCGGCTAGCACTTCCTGTGTCCGTAAAACAGGGTTTGGGCACTCAAGAAAAGCACTGGCTTCTATGTTGATGCCTTTATAGCATCAAGAATTCATTTTATTCATTAGTATGTGTCTCTTTACCTTTTAATGGGTCTCTGTTTTGGGTGACGTTGGTTGTCATTCTCAAGTTCCAAAATACTTTTATCTTATTTTTGAATGTTTAAATATTTGCCCTTTTTCTTTCTCAGATAAGATAAATCTAAGGGTGAGTCTCATGAAATATGTCTACTCTCAAATCAAAAGAAAGAATTAAGTATCCAAACTTTGACACCTTGATTATAACAAATAATATTTGTTGCTAAAACATGCTTTATTATTACAAAAGTAAAATGTAAAAATAATAATATTAAAAATGTATATTTAATTTGAATTTAAATGTATTATAATATTTAATAATAATTTAATATCTCAAATACATAAATAATTTTTTCCCTTTGAATATGCGTATAATATGTAGGCATAATATGTAGATTTATAATAAAAATAATTTATCAAAATTAAAATTTAATTTAAAGATTACATTTTTTTTAAGTAAATAAACTAATTAATTAATTACTTGATTAATTTGCTTTGTGTGTTAAATTTGATCTAACATGAAGTAGGAAGATTCATCCTGTTTATAAAACTCATGCACCACAAATCTGTTCACAATTTGTGAGGCTAAATGATGTTATGAAAATTAAATCTAAATGCTATTGTAGCAATAGCAAGTGTAATTTCGATAATTTGATTTCATTATAACTAAAATGAGACACTTTCGTTTAACTAACTTCTGTCATTTTCAGTTTAGTTTTCATCGTCAGTGTCTCTTTACCCAATATGTTAAAATTTCCTGTAATGGACGCAATCAAAAATGCCGCAGCTGTCTATATAACTTATTTCTTTTTTTCTTTTGATTTGAAATCTGACATGGACATGATGTAGTAAGGGAGATTTATACTGTAGATAAAAGTCTTTGCCACACTATTAACAAGACAATTTGGAAGAGCGAGTCACTTAAAATATGTTAATATGCTTGGCATCAGTCGTGACATTATTCAGGAGGAAGATGTCCTGTTATATTATTAGTAGCTTGCTGTAATCGCCCTGCTTTTCCTGCCTGTGCACGAGAGAATGGCATTGCTCAGACTAACATGCGCCCCCTGGTGTTTGCATGCAGTCACTGCATCCAGCAGATCTTGGAGGCGGTGCTTCATTGCCATCAAATGGGTGTGGTGCACCGAGATCTCAAGGTGAGTGACAGGTGATTTGTTCATCTGTGCGTCTGTCCTGCATGCTTCTGTGTACAGATATGCTATGTGTGATGTGCAATTGTGATGGGATTTGAATGATTATATTATTAATATTCAGTAGGGGGTGTGGCTTAAATCTATGAACCGCACAAAATTGTAAATTGCTTCATTTACTCACCCTCATGTCGTTCACTGCTGAACTCAGGAAGATGTCGTGGGTTTGTGGAACCCATTGTCGTCCATAGTATTTTTTCCATACTATGGAAACCAATGGGGAGTAGCAACTGTTTGGTTGAGATTCAATTTCAAGCAACCCTTAGAGGTTGAGCAACATTAGGGTGAACAAATTTGATCAGAATTTCCACTTTTGGGTGAACTGTCTCTTAAATACTCGCCATCTGATTTGGCATGAAGAATTAGAATTGTGCTATTATGTGAGATAATTTTTTTTTTTTTTTTATGTCATTGAATTTGAAGACACACAGGTTGATTCTTGAGAACGGAATCACTTTCGCTATGACCAGGAGCATCTAGAAATAAACTAAATAGGATTAGTTTTGATTTCATGTTGCTTCTTCCAATCCTGCTTCCTGTTAAACAATCAGGTTATGCAAATCTCAGCCTGGATGCGTTTCCAGCGTTGTTTTCCCCCGGATGCAACTGAAGGTCGTTGAGCATTTTGCACCATCCTACGGATTCTCAATCAGAACGCTTTTCAAACCATGAGCCCGAAACGTTGAGATGCCATCTGAGCTCCTCGAATAGCTCCAGCAGATGGCAACGACGGCTGAGCGTCAGAACACAGAGACCGCTCGTCTCTTTTCAGAGCGGCATCTGTAGCATGATGAGGACGACAGGAAGAAAGAAATCAGAAATTGAGACTGAATAAGTTGCCCATGATTCTTTGCTCCTCTGGACCCAATTTCACACCTGGCTCAGAGCAAAGGGAAGATAACCTACTTAATAACAGCGCGTACACGCATGCACACACGCTGAGTGTTACGTGGAGGTGTGAATGTGCGTGTTAAGTGGGATGATGTATTAACCCATATCTCAAAATGAGTGACAGTGGGTTATGTAAAAAAAATTTTATCAAAATGAACTCTGGGATTTCTTTATACCTTAAGTGTGGTTAAGTGTTCTGTCTATTTTTATATGCAAGTTCAAAAGGTCTGTAAGATTTTTTTGGTAACACATGTGATCCTCCTCTGGCTGTCATCTACACCCTGTCCCTTATGCACCGCCCTGCACCAGGCTCCCGACAGCAGTGGGTGTGCGAGAGAGGATGGGTGCAGGAACGAGCAGGTCTGGGATGGTCTGAGATGAATAAGGCTCCTTGAGAGTCCGGTCTCTTCCCTGTTCTTGCACGCTGGTGTCCTCGTGGGTCCAGGAAGGCTGTGTTGAGGGATCGCCTTGCAGCCAAAGATGTGACCCCTGAGCCCACACCCCTGCGCCGGCTGTCTGGGCCAGTATGCCGGGCCGTTGAATTCCCTTGGAAGTGCTGTGAGGGCCAAGTAGGATAAAGCCACTAAAGAAGCCGCCACCTCTGGCTCCCCGAATCTGAGAGAAAAAGCGTGTGTGGCCGCCTGACTCCGCCCATTACCTGGACCCTTCCCCCTCGATCACTGCCTGACCTTCACTACCCCTGCAGCACGCCGAGGACCCCGGTTCCCTTCTTTATTTTGGACACTTTTTTTCCATGGACACTTTATTATTTGTTTGTTATTATTAAACTGATTTATGAACATTAGTTAATGTATTGACTAAAATGAACAAACAGTGCATCTATTATGCTATTATCTTTTGTTATTATTAGCGGGATAATGTTCAGGCAGCCTGTAGTTACCGCTTCACGTCGGGTCCTGATCACACTGTCGGGGCTTATTTCTGCGATAACTATCACATTATCCCTTACTTAACAAGCATAGCTTGTGATTTTAATATTGCATTAGTAAATGTAGAAATTGATGTGAACTAGATCAATTCAAACAGAAGATGTATATATGATGTAGAAGTATTGTTCATTCTTAGTTTAACTAATGTAATTAACTAATGAACCTTATTATAAAGTGTTACCGATTTATTTATTTTATTTTTGTATGTTTAAGAAGTCTCTTCTGCTCACCAAGGATGGATTTATTTAATCAAAAATACAGTAATATTGAGAAATATTTCTGTAATTTAAAGTAAACGTTTTCTATGTAACTACAATTTAAAATGAGTTATGTCCAGGATCCAAAGCATCATTACTGCAGTCTTCAGTGTCACATGATTTTTCAGAAATCAATCTAAAATACTAAACATTTGTTATTGTTATCATTGCTGAAAATCTTGTGCTGCTTCATATTTTTGTAGAAACCTTGATGCATTCTTTTCAGAATTATTTGGTGAATAAAAAGTTCAAAGAGCAGCATTTATTTAAAATATTTTATAACAAGCTCTTAATTCTGGTTAATTCAATGCATTCTTGTTTAATCACAGAGCTTTGTTTAATTAATTTTAAAAAATCTTAATGACCCCCCCCCCCCAACTTTTTTCAATGGTGTTCATATTTCTTCTTTTTTCTGATCAACATGAAATCAAAATTAACTTGTCAGTGATGTGTGTAAATATCTATGGCGGTAAATTGTTGTGTGAATGCAGTTTCATGTTGACATGAAAGAAAAACCAAGCTAATTTCCCAGAATTCTTTATCAGACATCAGTGGGATCACTGAAAGCCTGTTCTGTCAATCAAACTGACTGAGCTCAGCTAAAGATAATCCAGTCTGGTCTCAGAGGAAGGTGCTTTAGGGAACACTGGGATTGAATGACAGTAAAAAAAAAAACAACTTTAAAGATGCTCTTCAGGATGAATAGCATTCTTCTGGAAAAAGCTACCATATCCTGTACATATTACCTTTGACATGATACCAAGCTAATGTAGATTAACATTACCTAGAGCTAATATAGTAAATGTTTGGTTAATATATTTTTAATATGGAAAAATTATTAGACAATGGCTTCCTATTGTCTAAAATATTAACAGTCCCTGTTTATAGGTGAAGATATTCCTAGTACTTATGCTATAATGGCAAAGCTACTTTTTATTTCTGTGTGAATTTATTTTTACATAGTGTTATTGTATGAAAAATGTTACATTAATAATATTTAAATAATAACATTTCCTAATTGTAACAATTTCAAGAGCTGAGAGCTGTTCACACTCTTAATAAGCGACAAATTTACATGATGACGTGATTACAAGATATGGTTCGTTTTAATTTAATTTATCATGTTTTTACATTATATATTAGTTCTAGACATTACTATATTTAAATATTTTTATAGTAAATTTCCCCCCACATTTTTTTTTTCCAAAAATGTCTAATTGTAGAAAGTGCATTTTTAAAATGACCCTCATATATCCAAGTTTTTGAAGACCAAAGATACAATTAAAATGCTAGTTGTTGGGAACAAATTAAAATATTTATAAAAAAATATAAAATATCTTTATTTTTTGTATTTATAACATTTTTTTAGCAGTAGGCCCTAACAAGTTTTATCATTAACTAAACTAAAAGTAAATCTGTTATAACATTTTTGTTAATTGAAATGAAACTGAAATATATTTAAAGAAATATTAAAAACATTTTCTAATTTTTCTTTATAATATTAGTAATATTATTAACAATGGCATAAAAATCAAAGCACATAACAATGACCAAATTTAACCAAAATTAAAAAAAAAAAGATTAGATAAATAATAATAATAATTAAAACGTTAATAGTGTATAAAAATTACAAAAATAACTAAAAATAACTATTTCTTAAAAGAACCAAAGGCTTCGCATCATTTGTTATCTGTATTTTGGTTGTGGGATGTTTTTTGGCTTTAGAACACCTGGGGCCTGTTCCATAAACCAAGATTAGAGTATAAGCCAGGCTTATTTCAGTTAGTCTGACTTATTGCCAGTTAACTTGTATTAAAATAAGTCAGACTATCTGCCATAAGCCTGGCTTATTTGGTAAACTTGTTTTATGGAACAGGCCACTGCAATGCTAACCGTAGCAGTTTTATTTACAAGAATCAACCATCGTAGATATCAAGCCCATATATGATTTTAAATGTGCAGCAGTAGATCATCACTGGAAATGCGTTTCCAGCAAACTCTGCCGGTGACCGAACACGTATTTTGGGAACTAATTCTGTTTGTTTGCTGTATCTGTCGCGCAGCTGTGGTTGTATGTTATGTGTCCGGTGTTAAAAGGTGACATGTATCAGATTTTGGTTCAGCAGTAATATGAGTGCGTCCCTGATCTCCCCCCCAGCCGGAAAACCTGCTCTTGGCCAGTAAATGCAAGAACGCCGCCGTCAAGCTGGCCGACTTTGGCCTGGCCATTGAAGTGCAAGGGGACCAGCAGGCCTGGTTTGGTACGTGCTCTGTTTGAACTCTCTCAAAGCTAAAATGCCTTATCAGCTAATTTCGCTACTATCAAGAGCATAATCTGGCACCCTAATGGTTTTCTTCAACATACGAAGTTGGAGAGAGCCCGGATTTAGCTTTTTCAGGTGTGTATTTTTGCTTTCGCATGCAGGGTTCGCTGGAACGCCAGGTTACCTTTCCCCAGAAGTGCTACGAAAGGAGGCTTATGGGAAACCTGTGGACATTTGGGCATGTGGTGAGTCACACGTTCCCTCCCAATAGAGTTCTTTGCATCTATTTCTATCTTCTTTCTCGCTCGCTCTCTCGACGCCCCGCACTTTTTCAGACACATCAGCTCTCAGATGTGGAGAGCTCTTCTCCGGCAGGTGTTGTCAAGAGGCTGTTGCCAGGCGCCGCTTTCACCGTCATGCTTCACATTCACTTTCTCTAGAGTATGGATAGTTGAGTGGTTTAATTGCTTTGCGGATCAGTAGGTGGGTTGGTGGGTTTTTTTTGGTCTGGGGTTGAGAATTTTGATTCATTTCGGCAAAGTGTTTTTTTTTAAGAATTGCTTGTGCATCATCGATTCATAGGAGTCATTCTCAGAATGCAACACACAATATTGTTCCTCATTTATGTCTGTCACAAATTTAGTTTCTTTAAACTTTTTGTCACCAGGCTGCAAAATTGCAGGAAATCGAACTTGATCTAATTTCTTATAGTATCTATAGTTTATATTTATAGTATTTTTTATAGTATTTTATATATATAATATTTAAAAAATGTCTAGATACATTTTTATTTATTTAATTAATATTAATTAACATTAATATTTATATTTTAATTTATGGATTATAATTTCCATATATATATATATATATATATACAATGCCACTCAAAGGTTTGGTACCAGTAAGATTTCATGCTTTTTTTTTTATGATTTATTATTGTTTGTAATAATTCTAATTCTCATCAAGGCTGCATTTATTTGATGAAAAATACTGCAAAATATTTTTACAACTTAAAATAATGGTTTTCAATAATATATTTAAAATTTAATTACTTTATATCAATTTAACACATCCTAATATATTTCTATATATTCTATTATTTATTGCAATATATTTACATTATTTTATGAATTAGAAATTGAGAAAATTAGATAAAGGATATAAATAAATAATTAAACTTGCTGCTTTATAATGTTTGACGTTTAAGTTTATTTTTTTTATATGAATTAATTTAGTGTTTATGTATGTATGTTTCTTTATGGAATGTATGTGTTTATTTATTATCACTTTTAAGGTTGTATTATCACATTAAGTGTCTGCGTTAGAACTTAACGAATTTTGAGGACACAAAGAATGGCGTAGAATTCATTAGAAGTGGAATAACCATAATGTGATTTGCAGGAGTCATCCTGTATATTCTGCTGGTGGGATATCCTCCCTTTTGGGATGAAGACCAGCACAAACTCTACCAACAGATCAAAGCCGGGGCTTATGACGTGAGTCCCCTTGTGATTTCACTTATACAGAACAACTGGTCGAGTCAATACATACCCATGAGTTCCCATGTCTCCTTTAGTTCCCCTCTCCAGAGTGGGACACGGTCACCCCTGAAGCCAAAAACCTCATCAATCAGATGTTGACCATCAATCCAGCCAAGAGAATCACTGCCCAGGAGGCTCTGAAACACCCGTGGGTCTGCGTAAGTATTAGTATCAGTGCTGATTCATCACTGCTCGGCTTTAGTGAAACCGGACAGTACAATTTTATTGGCAAAAGATGATTTGCACTATTAAAGACATATGCAAAACCGTACTTATAATTTGAATCAATAATCCAATTCCTGTTTCCCACAGCAACGTTCCACTGTGGCGTCCATGATGCACAGACAGGAAACAGTCGAGTGCCTGAAGAAGTTCAACGCAAGAAGGAAACTCAAGGTCTGCTGAAGTTTTTTTTAATTAGCATTTTATATGTCTGTAACCCACCGATTGTTGCTCTGTTTTTGTTAAAATCTCTTTCTCACGTATAGGGAGCCATATTGACCACCATGCTGGTGTCACGCAATTTCTCTGGTAAGTTCACATCAAGCCCAGTGCATAGACATTGTATCCTGACAGAAAACATTTACAATCACTCGACCAGCCCAGACTGTGTGAACTGAACTATTTGACTTCTTGAGCAGAGAAAAAAAAAAAGATGCTTTAATTTATTTTTATTTCAGTTATTGTTAGCTAATTTTAGTTTAAAACCTTTTAATGTATTTATTATTATTGGTAGTAGTATTATTATTTGCCAAGGCATTTATAATTTTCCTTTTTAAGTCTGAGTTATTATTTTAGCTTACAATATTAAATGGTTTTAGTATAAAACACTGACACAGAGTTCACCCAAACATGAAAATGTATTATTTGCTCACCATCATATACTAAACCAGTATGGTTCTTTTTCTTCCATTTAAAGGAGAAGTTCACTTTCAAAAAAACTTTTGAGGATAGGTTACTCACCACCATGTCATCCAAGATGTCCATGTCTTTCTTTCTTCAGTCGAAAAGAAATTAATGTTTTTGACGAAA
>JAUCMT010000081.1:883121-897795 GCA_032357475.1 Enteromius thamalakanensis
TCCCTTGAAAAGATATAATAAAATATTTACAAAAATGTGAGGGGTGTACTCACTTTTGTGAGATACTGTATATATGTGGTGGATTGCCTTTTTAAATTTAAAATAATTTTAGATATTTACTTAGGCTATATCCTTTTATATATTTTTAGCGCTGTCAAACGATTAATCCCATCCAAACTAAAAGTTTTTGTTGACATAATATGTATACATGTGTTATGTATATTTATTATGTGTATATATAAATACTAACACAAGCATGTATATATTTAAGAAAAATGTTATTCTTTTATTTTCTATTTGTATTTTATTATATAATAAAATATAATATATTTTCTATATTTATATAAAAGAATATATATTATATATATTATATATATATGTATATGTATTCAATGCAAATAAATTATGTAGTATAAATGTAGGTTTTATGTTATGTTATGTGTTTTCTATTATGAATTGCTAAGTCCTATTATTTAGGCAGTTATTGTCAACAAATACAGTAGTCTACCTTTTAAAAGTGGATTAAAAGAGTTTTTTTTTTTAAATTTTGCTCAAAGTTTTGATACACTTCAAAAGTTGACTTTTGTATTCCTTGGTACCCTTTTGTTGCAGAAAAATGCAGTTTTGAACTGTTTTGTTAACACGTACCTTCAGCTACATACATAAACATCCGTTTAGGAAAATTTAAGTAACCATTAAGTGAAATTTTGTAGACTGAATCATTTAAAAAAAAAAAAACAGTTGAAAAGAGTCATTTGTTCATGAATTGGTTATTTAGTAAATGTGGGTGATTTAATTTTCTCCCCCCAGAAGAACAAGTAAACTCATGTTTTCCACAATGTAGCCCCTTTAACGTCTGATCAGAGCTTTTCTCATGTTTACGTCTTCTCTGTCGTTCTGTCACATTTTCCTGCTGGATTTCTACTGCCGTCTCACAACACCAAAACTCCAACCCCCAAATAAATGCTTTGCTCTGTTTTGCCGTAGAATAGATTCTCCACTGATAGGAGAGAGTGGCTCCCCGATGAGCGCTTGACAAGAAAATGAGCCTTTTCTTTATTCCAGATTGACAGGAGAAACTTTATTATATGATTACCCCACCTACTGTAATGGACTCTCAAAATCCCTCTCTGGTTGCAGACAGCGGCTTGTGTTTCCAGCTAACTCTCTCCACGCTAACAGACTGCTCTATCCTTTGGTTTCTCTCTCAATGTCTACAGCAGTGGTTCTCAACTGGTGGGCCGTGACCCAAAATTGATTATTATGTGCAAAGGCCGTATGTTTGTGGTGTAAATTCATCTGTCACTTGATTGTTAAAAGTAGACAAACCAGTCAACATGGACAGGTTTAGTATCACCTACTCTGAGTCTGAGTTGACAAAAACAACCAAATCCAACCTGGTTTAGTTTATGATTATGATTAACTCCAGAGCTAAGTCATATAATTTAATAAAGAGCAAAAAAAAATAGTTTCAAATTCGTATGTATTCTTAAACCTGCATTTATATGGATTTAATATAATTAATATAAATCGAATATAACAAATATGAATCTTTGGGTAGTGAATCAGTTCATACTGTAATTCATAGGTTTTTTATTTTATACAGAAAATATATTTGCAGAGTGCTAAAATTCACAGTAAAATCTTATTTTGATTCAGTGTATATTAATTGAAATTTGAGATTTGATCATCTTTTTTTTAAAACCATGCATTCTTGTTTTCTATGTTTTTTTGATATTTATGTATATTACAGTATAGTTATTTTTACTTTCAAATAAAGTTATGAGATTGTGAGTTTAGAATCCATTTCTTAATATAATAAATAAATCAAATGAAATGACTATATCAATTAAACTTAAAAGTTTCAAATTATTTAATCGAGAGAATGGAAGTAATCTAATGTTTTTATAAATGAAGTTAGAAATATTGAATAATGCTTTATGCAATAAAAATGTATTTTAAATTTTTTGATTTTATTTTTAAAAAGAAAATTTGTGACTCAAAAATCCTTTTTTCAAGACTGATGCGTGTACGTACGTCAGCAGGATACAGAATGATATTTAAAATCATCTTTTTAATAATAAAGTACATTATTGTAAAAAGTTTGTCGCGCCAAAGGACAAAAACTATGGAAAAGTTGCCTTTTGTTGTATCGTGTCTGGTTAGGACACAGTGTGGAACTGATTATAGATGCGTTTAGGAACTTGTGTTGGTGCTGTGCTGGCAAAACCAGTTGAGAACCAGTAGTCTATGGCACGATGGGCATATGTGTGTGTCTGTGTGTCTGGCAGTGGGCAGGCAGACCACGGCTCCCGCCTCAGTCTCTGCAGCCGCCGCTGCGGCCGGTACCACCGCCGGTCTGGTGGAACAAGGTAGCCCTCGTCCCCTCACGTCTCACCCCATCCACCCATCCATCTCTGCTTCATGTCCTCCTCATGATTCACATTCAGCATGGAGCTTGGAGCATGACTCGGTTACAGCACTGCAGACGCCGCTGGCTGACTTTGGGAATGGCCGTTAGATCTCTCTTTCTTTAGTCCTTCAGTTCTACAGTATCTCTCTTTTTCATCTTTATCTCTCTTTCTTGCAGTTTTCATAAAGCCGTGTTCACACTGGCTGTGATGTATGCATCGCTGCAGGTCGAGTTGTTCATATTGCCCTGAAAAGTACAGTAGTTTATGAATATCTGATTCGATTGCTTTTCTTGCAGCTGAACTTGAATTCTTGAGAAGTGTGTGTAGTAATCGCTGCTGTGCATAATGCATTAAATCATGAACATAATTAATGAATATTAATAAAATATTAAATTTTTAAAATATTTATTTATCGTAGATGCATCAAGTTGATCTAAAGTGACAGTAAATATATTTATAATGTTGTATTTTTACATCAAATAAATGCTTTTTTTTCCTGTAAAATAAATGTATCACAGTTTACTCAAAAAATATGAAGCTGCTCAACTGTCTTAAACATTGATAATAATAAGAAATGTTTATAAGTATACATGTATGAAGCTGACAATTTGACTTGGCATAACAGGAATAAATTACATTTTAAAATATATTCAAATAGAAACCAGTTATTCAAAATTGTAATATTATTTCAAAATATTTACTGTTTTGATTTTTTTAATTAAACCAACACTAGTGTTAATTTAACTTGGGTAAAAGTATCAGCTAAATGTATTTAAAAAATTGCTTTCTATTGGATTAAAAAAAAAAGTTTATGTTTAGCAGTTATGATTGCAGTTTAAAAAATAAATGGATTCATTTCATTGCAAATCACATTCGGTGTGAACACCTTTCTCTCCCCTGCTGGAAAAACCAGGTCATATCAGTTTAAGGTGGTCAAGCTGAGTTTGTGTTTGTTTGTATGTGGTTGTTGGTTTGTTGTCTAAAGCGGTTACCAATTCTAACCAGCTTGACCGTAATCCTCTACCAGATCAAAACCATGCCCCACAATCGATCTAGACCAGTGAATGTCATTAAATGTGAAGGTTAGACCAGTGTGTTGATTATCTGCTGAAGGTCTAGTGTTGTAAAAGCTGAATTATCATTGGTTCTGATCACACATGCATATGAATAGAAGTGTGTAGAGCACAAAGTCTAGTGACCAACTGCAGTTCATTTGTTTTAATGTCATGATAATGTCCAGGTTAATCTAATCAATGTATCCTGAATATAAACAGCGCAGTAGGAGGTCAGTCAGATGTAAAGTGCCCATATCCACAGTAGGTTTTAGCTGGATTTTCCATCAGGGTCTCTTTATTCTCTCTCTCTCTCTTGTGATTTCTCTCCTCCACCTCTCCGCTTGCTCCATCCTTCCATTTGCGGATTTGTCATTCTTCAGTGTCCTGCCTCTTTCTTCCTCCCTTGGGTTTCTATTTTTTGTCAGATCTTTTAATTGTAGGTTTCTCTCTCTTTTGCCTGCCTGCTGATGACTGAACGTTGCACGAGAGCACACGCATGTCTCCTGATGCAGGAGAAGCCTGATCCGATCTGCTCCGAGTGCATGCGTCTTAAACCTGTGTGTTCAGGAAAGGGGGTTCAATGTTCATTCTAGGATTGTTTGCAGTGATCTCTTGGCTGGTTGCAGTATCTATGCAGCAGATTGTCAGTGAATATTATTAGTGTGTTTTGAGCTTGTCTGTATGATGTTGTTCACTGCCACAGCTTCTTTTCTAAGAGGTCCGTTCAAAAATGAAATTTCTGTCAACATACTTGCTCTCGAACCAAACCTGTATGACCTACGTATTATATTTTGAAGAATGTGGCAAACCAAATGTTTTTTTCTCCCATCTAGTCCAAAATAAGTTTTGAGTCCCATAGACTTATTCAAACTATGGAAGTCAAACCATTTTGAGTTCCATTGACTTCCATATTATTTTTGTGCGTGATTGGAAAGTCAAGTGTTTTTGGTTCCCATTGACTTCCATAGTTCATACAGGTCTGACCACATTCCTCAAGATATCATCTTGTTTTGAGCAGAATAAAACAGCTTTAGAACAATCTGAGGGCGAGTAAATAATGATATAATTTTTGTGTTGCATTAAACTGTTATATAGTATACATTAAAACAGTATTTGACCCAAAATGTATTTCTGTAACCATATTTATTTTAACCCTTTATTCACACTCAGAGTAACCTGTATTTGTAGTAAAATCAACAGCATTAATCAGATTCAGTCCATTTAAATAGTCTTTAGTATTTCAGAGACTTTATTTCAGTCCAAGACAAGTCTAGGTGCTTTATACTGTTTTGAGCTTAGTTTGGTTGGAGTCAGAATATTTTGATCTATTTTGCAGAGTTTTTGTTTTTTCCCCCACAGATGGCCATCTCTGCGTTTGTCCTCCACCTCTTTGCAGTGTTATGTGTGTGTCTCAGGTGTTTTAGATGAGTGGGGTTTGTTATCACCTCTACAAGTGTGTGATGGAGGAAAAGGCTTGAAAATGGGACAAGATAACTACTATTATAAAATGAAACCAAAGAATGGAACATAAACTTTTTTTTATATGTTAGTTAAGAAACACACATTTGAACCCCCTGCCCTCGTCCAGATAAACCCGTGCTGATCTCTCTTTCTTAATCTATTCTTTCTCAATCTCTCCTTCCTCTCTGCCTCTAACATTTGTGTCAAGGTAAGATTCTCTCTCTTTTTCTGTCTTTCTCAACCCTCCCTCCTCCACACAACACCTTCGTCTTATCTGCACGGATTAATGAAGTCAGGGGTCTTTAGCGCCGTAGAAACACTAAGAATATTTCCTTCTGTGTTGCCATGGCTGTAAAGCTGTGCAGTTAATATAGGATTTGCCAGCTCCGTTTCGTTTGGTGAGAAATTTTGTGAAGAGAAATTGTCTTTATTCACTCGGACAAACTTCAAGATTCTCATTTATGGCAAGAAAATTTTGCAGGTCCTTGTCGGCACATGAACAAAACATTTGAATGCATCGTACTTCGGTTGCGGTGTGCGTGAGTTTGTGGATTTATTTAGCTGTGCTTTGGAATAGAAGTTAACTAAAGCTGACAAATCCTGCCTTTTGGAAGTTATAAAAATTATTCAGACGTGAAGTGAATCATGTACACTACCGTTTAAAATGTCAAGGGTCAGTTATTCAGCCTGGATGCATTAAATTGAGTGAAAGTAGCAGAAAAGGCATTTAATCTGATCTTGAGCAAGAAATTAGCACATTGGGATGATTTCTGATGATCATGTGACACTGAAGACTGGAGTTATGATGCTGAAAATTCAGCTTTGCATCAGAAGAATAAATTACGTTTTAAAATATATTAAAATTTTAGAAATTGTAATATCATTTATATAATTGTAATATCATCATTTAGAAAATGTAATGTTTTTTCAACATTTTAGTGTTTCACTGTATTTGTATCAAATAAATGCATCATTGGTGAGTATAAGAGATCTTTTAAATGATATATTAGACCCCAGACTTTTGAACAGTAGTGTAAATGTCTTTTTGATTTTGTTTGTTCTCCATTTAAAAAATTGGAAAAAGTTTTCTTTTATGGGTAGAATTAGGATTAAGAAATAAAATAAAAATTCTGGACAAAAAATAAATGTCAAAAACAAAAAAATGTACATTATTATATGTATTGTAGTATATATTTCAGGTAGGCTCAGGTAGCTTTGTTATCTTCATGCTTAAAACGAAGGACAGTAATATATCAAAAAAGTTTGTCTAATGCAATTTGACTTTACAAGTAAATGTGTATTGTTTTATGGATCTTTACTAGCTGTATATAAAAATAAGCCCATGCTATTTCAATCTTTCAAGGAAAAAAACAAATCTAAATATTTTTTAAGTTATTCTAAAGCACAGTAATAGTGTAAATGTTTTTTTAAATAATTCTAAAAATGGGGAAAAAGTGTATTTTAGGGTCAGAATAAGGGTTTAGGTTACTTTTACTAAAGTCTTCCACTTACAAAACATGTACAGTAATATATATATTTTTGAATACAAACACAGAGATATACATGAATACCTGTTACCTTATGCATTTACTTTTCATCTTGTTTCAAGCTTAAAGCACAGGTAATTTAGTTTGATTTATGCTTAGAACAAAACAAGTAAAAATCTAAAATATCTTCATAGCTAATGCAAAGTAAATTGACCTTGTTCTGTGGATATATATTAGCAATTAATTTGCATGATATAAAAACAACAGAAGTCAATGCTACATCTTCATTTAGCCAGGTGTGTGTGTGTGTGTGATTGCACTCTTCTGCATGTGCACCAGCGCATCCCCTGCGTGTGCATGTCAGTCACTAACCCCTCACTGCTGGACGGGATGTTTCGGTCACATTCGTTGATGAATTCTATCAGGTTTGACTGGTGATGCGTGTGCGGACACATGTAGAGTGTGTTAGACTGCTGTAATCCTCTGGACGCGGGGCGGGAGGGATTTCCCCGGCTGCCTCGGACGGTTATGTTCAATGTTTGGCCGAGCACCATTAGCGCTCCGGTAATGTTGACTGTTGCTCTCATCCCAGCGTGCTGATGTTTGCGCTTCCTCTCTCCCCGTCTACAGCAGCCAAGAGCCTGCTCAACAAGAAGGCCGATGTCAAGGTAAGACCCACTTTCATTTCTTTCTCTTCTTATTACCTCTTCTATTCACATCCACAAGCACAGTTTCCAACAGAGGAGAGGGAATCCTGACCGTTTCTTGTTTTTGTTTTATTAGTGGAAGTTTTTCTGTCCACTGTGTGTCTGATCTCAAGCAGATCTGTGCGTTTGCAGTCTTTTGTCTTCATGTTCTGTCCTTTCTAGCAGTATGTGTTTGTGTCTGTTCTGGTTCTTCTCTAAGTAAGCAGTACAATGAGCGGGTGGTGGGGGGGATAGTCTTTTTATTTCATGATATGAATAATATTATATTATGCTCAGTGTATATCAAAACATTTTTTTCCTTAAACTCAATCTTAAAATGTTGTGTATTACATAACTACTTACCTATACTTATTTTTGGATTATTCAGTAAATGGTTTACAAGAATCTAGGGGTTTTTTTTTGGAGCTCGATTGATGCAAAAGTAATTTAATTTATAAAAAATGCTGTGCTTATGAAACAAGTTAAAGCAGTAATACATATAAACATGATTGGAATTGTTGCAACCAGTGTTATTTTGGTGTTTGGGCTATATTTAATTTTTTTTGTCTATTATGGTTATTATTAATATGTTGAATTAAAGTAATAATTTATTATTATTATTATTATTATGAATTTTTGTAGTTGTTATTTTGTGTTTTTTTTAGTTCTTATTTGTTTTTGTTTTTCTAAACATTTAAATGTAACATTTTTAGTTTTAGAAATGTATTTTGTTTCACTTAATTGCTGAAGTAACATTTTTATTTAACTTCAATTGTTTATTTTCATGCTTTAATTATTTAGTTATTTTTTTAAGTTTATTTTTATTTTAGTTTAGATTTAATAATTTTTATGACATTTTTATTGTCAGCTTATTTTACTTTAGTTAGTTGCATTTCTTATTTATTTTCCCCCTTTTTTAAAGTGTTTCATCTCAAATTTATATTCAATTTCAACTTTAATTCTATGTACAACAAGGGTTTTTAATAGTTAGCAAAACTCTGGTTGCAACTTTAAATAACTTACACATGTCAGAATTATTTCATTTGCACCACAGATATACTGCTAAAGAAACAATGTAGCGAAATCTTTAGCAACTGACCCATTCTTGCCATCGCTGCATTATAACGTCCAGCCCTAGCATAAGCTTGTGCGCTCAACCTTAAGCTTTCTTTCATTTCTGATCTGCGTCTTATCTCATTGTTATCTCTGTAAAGTTTACCCATAGTGCTTCGGTCATTGTTGGTTGTGCCCGGCGTGCGTCACGCGGCTTCAGGTGAACGCACACAGATGTTGACCTGCGACCTGTAATGAGCTGTTAGAGAGAGTGCACTTGCAGGTTCATTTGTTCTGATAACATATAATCCTCTCAGACAGAGTAAAAAGGTCGGCTTTCACCTCTATTGCACCGCTGAATTAGAAATGAAACTGTGACTGCTCTCTATTAGGGATTGGATGTGGAGTCTTAATCTAGAGAATAATCCCCTCCGCACCGAGCATTAATCATACGTTACATAATGTTTTAGCATGCAAGTTTTTATGAGGTTGATGCTGAAAAGCACTTCAAGGAAAGTTCTGTGGCCCTGTCCCGCACTGATGTCACATGTCATGAACCTTTAGTCCTGAATAAATGAAGCTCAAAGATGACGCTTTAACTTTTGCTTAAACTTGAGCTTCACAGCCTCCTCGGATTTCTCTTTTTCTAGCTGTCAGATTTTATTTTTAGGTGCACTGTCCCTTTAAATTGATATTAGGAATAAACATGTTATATGTAAAGTGTAAGTTTTAGTCTTTTTGAGAAGTTTTTAAGAAGTTTTTTATGCTCACCAAAGCTAAATCTTTTTAAGCAAAAATACAGTGTTATTTCAGTATCTTTGAGATACTGTTATAGTTTATATTTATATTTCCAAGCAACTTTTATGATTATTTTCTTTTTTAATTTTTAGCATTTTGCATTTTGTTGCGTGTTTCTGTCAATTTTAGCAGTTGTTTTTTTTTTTTGTATATTTAAAAAAATAATAATTGTTACAGCTTTTTGTTTAATTTTAAAATGAATTAAAATTAGCAATGTAGAATGTTTACCATTATTTTCCATTTTACTCACTTTACTTATTTATTGAATTTCAAATGAATTTTTTAATATTTTTACGATTTAACATAAAAAAAAATGTAACTATAAAATGTAATTTATTCCTGTGATCATTATTTTAATAGTAAAAAGTTCAAAAGAACTGCATATATTTGATATAAAAAAAATTGTAACCTTAAAAATATATTTCTTGTCGCTTTTGAACATGAGTTTGAGTATGTATTTCTTTAAAAACAATAAATAACTGAGCCCAAACTGAACAGTAGTGTAGAAAGTAACATGCACTGATGCTGTGTTTTGACTATCTCTGCGTATCTGAATCAGAACGGCTCGCCGCCCACATCAGCGTTTCAGTCAGACTGTGTTCTCATCCTCAGCTAAGTTCACTTCCTGTTAGCCGCTGAGTGGATCTCCTCCACAAGTTCACTCAAAGCCTGCACCGGCGACAGGAACCGTTCATTTTCCTATTGCTCTGATTATCTGCTGGGCCAGGTGTGATCTTACATCATCAGCCGAGCTAATGAAGCACTTTCCTCATTTTTCTCACCGCCAATCATTCCATGATTCCTCCTCCCACGCCTCACTCCAGATCCGCTATCATCCCGATCCGGAGGAAGCGTGAGAGCAGCGGCGGGAGGGAATGTGGCTCTCGCTCCAGGAATAGCCGGTGGTTTGAACTCTGGGAGCCGGGAGACAGAAATAGACGCTTCATCTGCACCTCACTCATTGCTTAGCAACTGGCTCGCCACACTCCTCCAATCTGACATTTCCCTTCTTTTTCGTCGCTCTGGTTTTCTCTCTGTCTTGTCTTTGGCGCTACAGTGCGATGAACAGCATCGCTGTGAGAAGACCCACACAAACACCAGCTCAGCCTGAAACACACTACAGATCCATAACAGGACAGGAAGTAGAATCAGAATGGCAGGAAGAGGAGTTTACTGAAATGTACATAAAAGCCACATCAAAACTCTTTTTATCCATCAGACGAAACTCACTTTCTTGCCACCTTCTCTGATTTTCCTGCCTGTCATACATCTGTCTGATTCTGTGTGATTAATGTTCATCTCAGCCTTCATCATAACATGTATTTAACTCTCTCATTCCATCCCATCACCCCCTTTTCCACCCAGAAACGGAAATCCAGCTCCACCGTTCAGTACATGGTGAGAATGATATTTAATCCTAATCTCTTTATCCCTCCGTCTCTTTCTCATCTCACTCTTGTTTATCCATTCATTCATTTGTTCACCCTGTTGGGCTTTTATGTCATGTAATGCACAATGTTGAATGAATCTACTCTTCCTCTGTAATGATCTATATTGACTCTTCAAATGTCAAACGGTTGATTGAAAGGGTCAGATGGCTTTAAATGACTCCTCAGACGCAGGTGAGGGTCGTAGGTTATTGTAGGGTTGAGTCTGTGTGTTTTAGACTGTGCTGCAGAATGTCTCGTGTGTTTCGGTTATTGTTGTTGCTGTGTGTGTGTCTCTGTTTGCTGTTGTCGGAGACTGTACTTCCTGTGGATCCAGAAGGACTCTCCTCTAGTTCTGCTTTCCTACTGCGACTTTCTCCAAGAAAACAATGAACCAAGCACAGGGGTTTTTAACTGTTTGCTTAATCATGTTTGCTTTTTTTCTCATTTTGATTCCTTTTATTCAGCCTCCTGGAAGAAAAAAGATAGCATCTTGAGCTGAAAAAGATGGTTTTTGCTGGTGTAGGCTGATCTACTAGCTTTAATATCAATACAACGACCAAGTCAACTTTATTCTAGCCATCTGGACCAGCCTAAACCATGTAGAAATCATGTAAAATTTCCAGCAGTGTAATGTGATGCAATGCATCTCAGAAAACTTGCACATTTCATATCATTTTATTATTATTATTATTATATATTTTTTTTAAAGTAAAAAAAAAAGCTGTTACATGACTCTAAAAATGTTTTCATTTCTTTAAATGGTCAACATTTTCATGGCAATTACGCACATTTCCCCAACATTATTTTTCAGTTATGGTAATGTGAAAAAGCAACAACTGATCAATACTGTAATGCAGTAGAATATAAATTATAAAGTATTTATGCACCATTGTAATTAATTCGAATTTTTTGTTTGTACATAAAATTTTTATGAGAATCTAATGATATTCACCATTTGAAAATAACAGTATTTTTTAAATAATCAATGCATCAGCTCCTTAATAATATGAATTATTAAGATGATAATTAATAAATAAATACAACTATGTATTAAACAAGGATAATATATATTTCATCTGTCTGTTGGTCTTATCTTTTCATATATTTGTATTTTATGTTCCATTATTTAAATAAATAAATAATGAATCAGTTACTTAACAATATATATAATAAAATTAATGAACAAATCATATAAAAAAATATATTAATAAAAATACAGCTTATATAAAAAATAATTTTATCAATTGTTTTATAGGTTGTAAAATTAATAAATTTGTTACTTAACAGTATTAGTTATTAAATATAAATCTGTCTATAAAAATAAATCTGTTGACTGTTGGTCTATCATTTATTTTTTTTTATCTGTTATAAAATTAATAATTAATGAATCCGTTACTTAATGATTAAATTAATAAATTATTAAAACATAATAAAATATTAAACTTGAAAACATGCAGATACGTACAATAATCAGAAGTATTTTGGGATATGTGCTAAATTGTCATAAAATAATAATCAAAAAAGCTTATAATTTAGGATCCTTTCTTGTTTTTTGTGAAATGTGACATTGACATGTGCTTCACAGTTTCAGAAGATTCAGCCAAATGTATTTGTTGTGTGTTTTTAAGCTCAAACATAACACACAATCCTCACATTATCACCGTTCTCTCTCTCTCTCTTTTCTCGTACTCTTAAACGCTCACTGACACCCTTTATCACTGTTTTGTGTTCTGCACAGCCACAGTCAAACAGTGCCAAAAACAGCATAGTCACCAGTCCCAAAGGAAACGTCCCTTCTCCTGCTCTGGTATTTACCTCCTTGTTCCTCTCTGTTCTCTCTCACTCCATCTTCTCGTCCGACTCGTCTGTCGCTTTGGCTTCCTTCTCCTGTCTCACACATGTCTGTCTGTGTCAGCGTCTGGCGCATCTCAGGCCACCTGTCGTAGATGCTGTGTGTCTGTCAGAGACTTGAATCTTTGTCTTTTGTCATTGAAACAATGTTAATGTTATGATCGAGCAGCTTCAGAACTAAGATTTGGAGAATTTGAATGCTTTGAGCATCGGTTAGCTTCATGTTTTCACAAAGATGTGTGCTGAGTGTGTGCATGAACGGTGTGTCTTTCATTGTTTGGATCAATGGCAGAACAACCAAACTAAGAGGTTGGCTTGTTGCTTCATTTTTTTTATTTATTTTTTTGACTCACATTATGACTGTTATGATGTTTCGTTAAAATATGTGTTTATGTACGTCTCTGTGCATTTTTGCTTTGTTTTATGTAACCTAATGCTGTTTGCTGATGTATTGACATTAAGTTTCATTATTTCTGTTATTTTAATAAATCCAGTTTGGTGTAATCAAGACAGTATAATCAAATAACACGCAAAGAACTTATTTGTTAGTTTTTTTTTTATTTTAAATCAAAATTGCGAGTCACATTGGAAAATGTCTGCAAAATATAAAAAGAAAATGACATCTGAAAACACTGTCATTTCAAGTTGTTTTTTGTTTTTATTTGGATCATGCAGTCTGCTGAAAAGGACATTTGTTAATATCAAATGGTTAGGTTTTTTTCTGTTGTTGTTGTTATTATTATTATTACATCTTGACTTCCAGGGTGTGCTTAAGAGTCATTATTAATAAAAAAAAAAATCCTACAGTCATTTCTAAATGAAATTATTATATACAACTAAGGGTTATTATAGTTAACTAAAACTAAAAATTTATCAAAAATGAATTTTTATATTTTTTTAATAATAAAATAAACATTACCTGAAATAAAATACAATATTTACATTTATATATATATAGCTAGGATCAGCTAGGAGATTTATTTATTTATTTATTTATTTATTTTTTTATTTATTTGGTTAAACATTTTGCTAGAAACATTTTTTTTTTTTACTTAATGCAGGGATTCTTAAACTATTTGCCAGGTTATCTAAGTTCCCTCATTAACCCCAATTTGGGAAACTTTGCTGTAATGCAGTGATGTTTAGACATATTATATAAGTGTGACTCGAGTTTTTATTTTGTTTAATGAGCATAACTTCTCTTAAAAAAGCCTAAAAAGCATCATTGGTTGATTTTCTGTGAGAGAATTAATTTTGTTAAGCACATTTCACAGTCCTTGAAGCTTGTTTTTCCTCAACCCAATGTATTTGTGATTTCTATGCATTTTTAAATGAAAGCACTTGTTCAAAAGTTGTAGCTTTGCTGTGTTTTAGCTGGGAGTAGATACGTTCACATCTCTGGACTGGCTTCAGATGTTGGGGTTTGACCTTGGGCTGTCCTCTGAGCGACTAATAACCTCCATCCACTTCCTCGCTCTTTCTCTCGCTCTAACTGAGACTGCTCTCCCCATCTCTCGTCTTTTTTTTTTTTTTTTTTTTGCTGACACTTGTTTTATTCTTGCCATCTCTCACCTCCATCTCATTTTGCTCCTCTTTTTCTCTCTCTCGCTGTCTCCTCCTCTTCCTCTTCTCTCTCTCTTTCTCTTTAGGAGCCTCAGACCACTGTTATCCATAACCCAGTGGATGGGATCAAGGTACATCTTCTGCACCTCCCTCCCCATCCTCTTCTCTTTCATCCTCCACCTACCTCTCCTCTCTCTGCTTCTGTCGTCTGTTGCCAGTCTCTTGATTCTGTGGTGTGAGCGAGGGTGGTATTTTGGGTTTGTGAGTGAGCGTGTAGTAGTATTAGGATGGGAAAGTGTTTGGGTAAGAGTGTTGTGTTCAGTGTTAAACATTGAAACAGAGTGTTCATTTGTCTTTTGTTAGTCAATACATGGTTTTAAGCACAAATATAGTTCAACTTTAACATGGGAAACATTTACTTCAGTTATATGTCACTTTTGTCATTGCAAAGCATTTTATCAGCTGCTTTCTTTTAAAGAAATTGTTGAATTATGCCATAACATTTTCATTCAGTTGTGTTTGAAACTAAACATAGCTTGTCTAAGAAAAATAAAATGGTAAATATGTGTGCCCTAAATGCAATGCAATTATTATTATTGTTACATGTCGACTTCAAGGGTGTGATTAAGCGTAATTGTTCATTTAAAAATATTACTTTGCTATTGGCATTGTTAAATACAATTATTATATTGAACTTTATATTTAAGTATTTTTATAGTTACTAAAATAATTAAAATTTTACTTATTAAAAATATTACTTGAAATAAAACAAACATGACATTGAATAAAAAAAATATTTTATATATACAGTATCTCACAAAAGTGAGTACACCCCTCACATTTTTGTGAATATTTTATTATATCTTTTCAAGGGAC
>JAUCMT010000081.1:897865-925775 GCA_032357475.1 Enteromius thamalakanensis
TTGAAAAGATATAATAAAATATTCACAAAAATGTGAGGGGTGTACTCACTTTTGTGAGATACTGTATATATATATTATATATACACACACACGCACACACACAAAATATTTTAGGTAGATATAAATGCGGCTTTTTTTTGTTTGAACTTAATGTACTAAAAAAAGGAAAAAAATCGAATATAAAAATCAATAAAAGCTGTTTAGACATGTATTAAAAAACCTACATAAAATGAAAGAAAACTTAAATCTGGAAATAAAAACCTATTTGAAATATTAAGAAAAACTTAAATCACACATTCTTATTTTTACCAAAAACGTGTCGTATATTCTCTCCATAATGCTCCTCTCCCCTGATCTCTGGCCGCCTATGCATGGCCACAGCTGGCTGAAGTCTGACAGTCCGTTTACGGCGGCCCAGACCCTGCCTGCGGTGGGCCGATAACTCGCCCACGGGAACCCATCGAGAGAAATACGAGCAGACGTGGGCTAGCTCATTTGCATTTGTAATACATCAGAAGCTAAATGCAAGCTATTAAGTGTGTGTGTGTGTATATGTGTGTGTGTGTGTGGGTGGTTACATGCATATGCAGTTAGGAGGGTGCAGGCTGCTGCAGCTGCGTTCTCAATGCTGCCATCTGGGAAAGAGACACGGCGATGCACAACACAAGAGCTGGGTTTTATTGAATGCCTGTGTTACAGCCTCACCAGGTGGCTGAGCCTGAGATAAAACCTGTCTATACCTTCACTGCAAGTGTAATATGTATGACTGCATTTGTGGTGATGATTATTCCATTCGTCTCAGTTGTAGTATTGGTTGTGCCATACTGGAGTTAGTTGCTGTTTGTTGGGTAAATGTTGAGTTGGTGTGGGTGCGTGTGAGTGAAGTTGTAAGGTCAGACACTGATTGCTTTGATCTGTCCTGCAGGAATCTTCAGACAGCAGCAACACCACCATTGAGGATGAAGACGTCAAAGGTGAGAGGCATCGGTTTTGTGCTTTGCATTGATGAACACACCACCAAGCTCTATAAAGACACTTTTCACAATCCAGTCAATATACGGTCAGGATACGGTCAAGCCAAACACATTTTTTAATTCTTCTTCAGCCACCTGTTTTACTCAGAAATACAGTATTGTTCAAATGCTTGATGTTTTTAAACGAAATTAATGCTTTTATTCAGCAAGTATGCATTCAATTGATCAAGGGGGGCTGAAAAAAAATCTATATAATTACAAAGTTATTTTAAACTTTCCATCCATTACAGAAAATTGATCAGTTTCCGCAAAAATATTAAGCTGTTTTAAGCACTAATAAAAGTTTTGAAGTTACTATTATTTACTATTAAATAATAGTAATATTAAAGAAACACACAAATTTAAAAAAAAAATAGAATATTTTATTATTAATTGTATTTATTTTTGAATAAATTTTATTTTTAAAATATTTATATTATTATAAATAATATATAAATATTTAATAATAAATAAATAATATATTTTATATTTCCCTATTCATTATTTAAAATTTAATATAATTAAAGCCATATTTATTTTTACATGTATCTTTAAATAACGCTATTTCCTGCAGTCACAGGTTTGCATCATCTTTTTAAAAAAATGTTGAACCACAACTATCTATAAATAAAAAAATCTTCAACTTCTAATTGTTCCAAAATGTGTTTTGCATCTGCGGTTGTTGTGACATTGTTATGCCCTTTTGACTTCCTCTGAGTTCCTGCTCTGTGCCATCCTGGTCTTCTGGGACTTGTCTTTCAGGACACCTTCGGTGTATTTTTATCTGAAGGAACACTGCAAATGCGAGAGATGTGGGCTAAGGCTTTGCGTATGTGTGTTTTGTAGGTCCACCTTGCACTATTTTTCGTTGTGTAAAAATGCGTTCAGAAGTGGGCAGGATTGTCGCCCTCCACATAATGGCTCGGCCTCAATAGTAGGTTAAATGGTGTTCTGTGTTCACATCCTTCTTTCTCGGTCTCATTTTTCCAATCTCTTCCCGCTTAATAGGGAAAAGCCTAGATAGCAGTTCAGTAAAAGCCCCTTCTGAAGTCAGCCAATCACCTCTGGGCTCCGCCCCCGCTATCTTCTGTAAGTCTGGTCTGCACTCGTTTGGTTTGGCCTGACTGGTTTGCACGGCATCTAACTTCAGCAGATCCACGAAAATTAACCAGCTTCTTGTGAGTTTGGCTCTTCTTGAGGCAAATTATATAAAATGGCTAACAAGCTAATCCAAAAACAACCCACTTTCTCTTGCTGATCAACTCCCTGCTGTTTTTACGTGCGCTGCCCCCTTGAGACAGCAAATGGAATGGCATGCACACACATCCCTTTGAGACGCATGAGTTTGGATGAGTCTCTGTCATCTTGCTCTCACCTTCCATCGGTCATCATAGCCCTCATGTGTAAACAGCCACCAAGCTGACCGACATCCTGGGCTGCGCTCGTAGGGGCTCGGGACCCTCGGCTGTGCCTGATAGTGAAGCCGCTACCCACTCCACAAAGTCCCCTCCACAGACCCCCATCATGCAAAGTGAGTAGAGCGCCCCCTGCAGAGCTAAGCACAGACGCTCATGCACAGGGTCTATGAATGATTTTGGCTATAGAGCATCATGTATTTATTCCTTTTTAATAAAGTTATTTAATAAATAATACTAATTATAATAATAGTTATCCATTTTAATTAATTTGAAAATTTTTAATTGTTATTAATAATCTTTTATTTCAAGTTGTTGGTTTTTTTGTTTGTTTTATTTTGCAGACATATAAAATGAAGTACCTCTGGAAATTAAAACCGAATGTTTGATAAGAGGAAAAACAAGAAACAAATAAACACAATAACAAAACATAATAATGTGTTTTTAACATTAATTTTTCATTTTATCTTACATTAATTCCGTTAAGTATTAAAAAAGTGTTAGTTAGTTTGTAATTTTTATTTAACAATAATCTGTTTGAATGTTTTTTTATATATATATTATAGAATAGTTTTTATACTGTATTTATTTCAATATTAATCTAACTTAATTTAATAAGTTATAAAAAAAATTTTAATAGATTTTATTAGCTTCATTATTAATTTCATAATTAAGCTTTAAATTAATAGATTTTTACATTTAGGCTTTACGTAAAATAATATGAAATATTGTTTTTTCTTGAAATATTCCATTCTTTCTAATAATTTGTTATTCATTTTAATTATTTAAAGAATAATCTAGTATTTAAATGTATTAACTTATTACATAATTGAGCTTAACAATTATTTTAATATAAATAAAAATTATAATAAATAAATTGTATTAAAGTAGTAAATATATTATGTAATAAATAATAGTAAAATCAAATAAATTTCAATTGATTTAAAGGACAGGTTTTAATGGTTTTAGCAGTTGTGGCAACACACATGACTGTAAATATGCTAGAATTAACCAAAAAGAATGTTAAAAAGTCACCCTTAAAACAGCATCTTACACACATATACACACAGGAAATTGGAGTGAAAAGTACTGAAGTAATTTAATAATAAAGTAATTTTTAAGCTCTCGGTTTTCAGTAACAAGGTTATTAAGTTAAAGGTGTTTAACAGAGAAAACGTGCACTTTTAATGTTGGACCCTGTTTGTGTACCGTCTGTTGGCCCAATTGTTGACCGTTGACCCTTTCTATTGATGCATATCCTGTCAGAAACGACTGCGCCATATGCATCTTGTCATATGTCTGATGTTACTGCCTTTTCATCTCTTCACATGTTGTCCATCTCTCCGTCTCTCATGGTTGGTCAAATCATTCTTCCCTTTTCCAACCCGCTCAGCCCGGTTCACAGATCTGGTGAGCAGTGTGGGCCGTGCACCTGTCCCTCAGACGGAGACGCCTTCCTCTAGAACCTCAGTGCCCCCTCCCCAAGCCTCCTCCCCCCCGCCCCCACCCCCCTCTGTGCCTGCACAGAGTGAGTATATAGTGTGTGTGTGTGTGCTTACAGCATAAGGTCAAGTCCACAGTACACTTTAAAGGACCTGATGTACTTGGAACGAAACTAAAAACAAACTGGTGCGGCATCATTTTAAGCATTTTAAGTTTGTGTTTTGAGTTGTCTGCGAGTTTAAAACATCTGGCACTGGCTGGTAAACATTTTCCAACTACCACTGGTCCATGGCTATTACGTAATGTTAACGTGGCTTTGTGGCTCTGCCTTCTTTTACTTATTTATTTATTTTATAGCTGTCAAAATAACAGTCCCATGCACTGTTAAAGTAAAAGTATGCTCTGGTTACATCTCAGAAAACTTTGTCATTTTTGTTGTTGAGTGCACAGCATATTTATATTCATTGAAATCCCTTTCGCAGCAGTATGTGGTGTTGGACAGCAGAACTGCTTCATGAGTATATCAGGCCCTGTCTGCAGCTGAATTTCCATCAACCCTGTAACCAACATAGGACATTCGGAAGTAGCAGGAGGCAGTTTTCCCTGATAAAACACAGCATTTAAGCATCTAAAGTGACATTTACCGAGTCTAGTTTGTGACAGATCTTTGATGCACTTCCATACAGATCCGCTTGATGGAAGTGGGGCATTTATCAAAGCTGAGGCCACAATCAGACACTTTAGATCAGGCCTGCGGTGTCAGATTGACAAGGAGAAACTGAAGGACGTGTACGGGCCACTAAGCTCCTCTAAAGTGGAGCAGGAAGCAGTGAAGGGAGGGAGGGAGTGAGAGAGGGTGAGGAAACGAGAAGTAAGCCGTATCTAAGCATCCAGGAATAGCTCAACTAGCTCCATGCCGTTAACAAGGAAAAGACAAAAGAAAACGAAGAGGAGGAAAGTGGTGGAGATGTTGATTAGATGAAGGAGTCTGTGCATGTGTGAGCGAACAAACTTCATCAGGCGAGATTGTTTAGTCAGAGTATTGAGGAGGAATGGATAAGGGTCTAGACTGAAGATCATGACTGAGAAACTAGGTAAGTCCACAGCAGAGCTGGTGTGTGTTAAATCTCTCTCAACCTCTTAGGTTTGGAGGGTGGGACCTTTCTGACCTCTACCGGTCTTTCAGGACGTTAAGTCTTAAGGTTAAGGTTGACATCTGTCTGTTCGTATCATGTACAGCAATGAGGAACAGTTAGCCAAGCTTTGGCTCTGAATTAATGAATCCACAATTTGCTTTTCTGGGCTGATGTATTTCCTGTTGAGACAGGAAGTTGGGGCGGAACATGTTCTACTGTAAAAACGTTTGTTATTAAGATTTTTAGGGATTTAATCATTTTATTCAGCAAGGATGCTTTTGAACTTTATCTGTTAAAGAATCATTATTTGCACAATTCTTTTAAGCATTGATAACATAAGTGTTTGTGTCACAGGAATACATTTTTTGAATAAAAAAATAATAATTGATTGAATTAATTTGAATTAAATATTTCACAATATTACTTTTTTTGTATATATATATAAAATATAAATTGTTGGCAAAAAATACTGAGACCTAAGCTTTATAAAGGCTGTAATTTATTGTTTGGTCCATTTTAGGTGTTTTGAATTTATTGGGTCTTTTAATGTAAAGATTAAAATATTCCAATAACGTTTTTTAAATAATCATAATTTTGAGTGGAAATAAAAATCTAAAAAAGGTGGCCAAGTCAACTACTTACTTAAACTGTATGTGTGTATTCACCTGTGTCCATGTGTTCACTTGCAGCACGCAAACAGGAAATCATCAAGATCACGGAGCAGCTGATAGAAGCCATCAATAATGGAGACTTTGATGCCTATGCGTATGTTACAGAAACAGACACAAAACACTTTGACCCAACACATGCATACTTTATTGTACAAATATAGGAGTGCTATAGCAGCCTTCTTTTTCAGTCAGTTCTGCTGATTGTGGAGCTACAGTTTTATTAAGAGTAAAATGAAAGTAACAATGTTTATAGCAGCTACCTAACTAATAATACACAATGGCATCATTGTAACAGGAAAATCTGTGACCCTGGATTGACTTCGTTTGAACCCGAGGCTTTGGGGAACCTGGTTGAGGGAATGGACTTCCATAGATTTTACTTTGAGAACTGTAAGTGTGTTCAAGAAAAAAAGACTAAATCATTGATGTCACAGGAAATGCTAGTGGCACCATGCACATGATCGATGTTGGTGTGTCTCTCCGCAGTGCTTTCTAAGAACAGCAAGCCCATCCACACCACCATCCTGAACCCTCACGTGCACCTGATTGGAGAAGACGCCGCCTGCATCGCCTACATCCGCCTCACTCAGTTTGTGGATGGACAGGGCCGGCCGCGCAGCAGCCAGTCGGAGGAGACTCGTGTGTGGCACCGCCGGGACTCCAAATGGCAAAACGTTCATTTCCACTGCTCCGGTGCGCCGGCTGCCCCTCTCCAGTGAAGGTGACGCTCTGGATATGTGGATTTTCCGCACGTTTTTTAGTTTTGTTTTCACACTGGAGCTTTTGATTTCACAGCAGAGTTTGATTGGTTGGTGTCAGAATAAATTCTGGACAGATCTAGGCACCAGAGCGTAGGGGAACCTGAGGATGGACTCCATTGGCTTGCAGCAACACCTTATTGCATTCCAATATTAAATATAAAATATACATGATAATCATTTTTTATTTTTCACAGAAATTGCATTAGACATTTAATAAATGTTACAATTTAGCTTTGTCATAAATTGAATAAATAATAATTTTAAATATAATCAAGTATAATAAAAAACATTATTAAATCTATTTATTATTAATAAATCAAAGATCACAATAAACAGAAAAGATTAAATGAAAGACAATTACTGTATAATGTTAGAGTTTCTTTGCCATGCAGGAATAAATAAAAAATATAATCATAGAAAACATGTCTTTTAATTTGTAATAATATTTTATAATATTACTGTTTTTGCTGTATATTTATCAAACAGATGCTATTAAAAGTACCTGAAACGGAAACATAAAAACATTTTCTTTACCTAAAATTAAATACAGATTGAAATATACAAAATACACAACTGGGATAAAATAAAATATTAAAGAAATAAACTTATTTTATCTAATCTTATTGTCAAGGAAATATTTCTCATTTTCATTTAGTTCAATATAATAAAATAATATATACTAAATAACTAAAACTTAATATACTAAAATATCTAAAACTGTTATAAACAAATCATAAAAGTAAATATGTGTATGTAAATAAAATTACTGAAACGTTAACCATAACAAAAATTTATTCAAAATGTTAATAATAATAATTATATTTAAGTTATGCTAAAATAACTTTCAAAAAGTTTCAAAAACTAAAATGTTTTTTTTTACAGTCCTCAAACTTTTGAAGAGTATTGGAACTTTACAATAAAAATTCCTTGTTTAAGGTGATTATATTAATGCAAATAAATTATTAAAATAAATTAGTGTTAGTTATATAATTATAATTAATAATCATTTATAAAAACAAACTTTTGGTATATTTGTATTATATGATTTCTATATTTTCAGGACATACGGTGAGAGCCAAAAACAGAGTTTCTGTGTTTTTGTATTTCAGAGCAGCCATGCAACCGATACATTAGATGCGAGTGCCCTTCACGGAGGTGAAGGATAGGGTGGACTGATAGGACGGCAGCAGAAGTCCAGCGTCGGAGCGCTCCGAACCCTCCAGCCTTCCAACGCTGAACACAGCCGTCCTCCCCTGCATGCAAAGCGACAGTTATCTCTCTATCTGCTGGGGCTGCTCCCAAACACACCTCCGAATCCACCCAGCACGCTCCCAATCTACCGACCCAACGTCTCTATGCCAAGACTCACCACCGACGCAAGAGCAGCACCGCATATATTAATCATCGAGAGCGTCCATAGACTCCAGGTTCCCGTCTAGAGTTCTAATAACCCGCACGATTGCCTTCTTATCCATAGTCCTTTGCGCTCGTCTTCACTGGCCTTATGCCCCCTATGCCCAGATACTCCCAAAGTAGATCATGTTTTATTAAAAATATCATTATTATTACTATTGTATTTATTGTTATTGTTACTACTATTCATTATATATGATTATTACTTCCGTCAGGATTCTATGTATTGCTGTTGTTCTTGAGATTGTATATTTGATGGTCAAATTACTGATGTTTTGTTTTAAAACACTTATTTTTTCTCTTTTTTTTTAAGCATGGATTTAATTTTTTTTGGTGTTCAAGTAATCTGAAGTCTATTTTCGGCAGCGCTGTATATGTTTGAGTTCACAGCTCGCTGATAAAAATAAAAAAGCAACAGCACACAAATTATTTTTAAGATTCAAAACGATGAATATATGCGAGCAGATTTTCTGTCACAGTGATCAGTGTTTGTATTATCAGGTCACCAATCAGATCTCTTGGAGGCAGCTGACATCATCACGTCATTGAGATTTGCCTCACATGTATCTGCAGGTTGCCAGGTTGAATTTCCTTTAAAAAGAGCTGTTTGTCTCTAAGTCTGGAGAATAATCTCATGTATTGGCCCTTGAAGACCAGCAGCTGATGTGTCCTTCTTATTGACAATCAATGCTGTTCTGGTTTTATATGGGTTTTGGTGGTCTGTGAGACTAGGAATGTCTGTTCAAGCGCGCCTTCTTTTTCTCAAGGGATCTTGTAGAAGGTTTTGAAAAGAGTACAGCATGTTGTTTTTAAGGGCCCTTATTGTAAAGCAACAGCAGCTGATTTACCGCTGTTTGCTGGCCAAGCGTGTTTGAGATTTAAATAGCCATTCTGGATCCCATGCTGATCAGAAACCTGTGAATTGTGATTCACCTCGACTCAGGCACCTACAGCTATCATTCTTTGTTTTTTTCTGTACACGCAAAAACTTTTTACATATAATTTATGTGGTGTGATTAAGGCGGTACTGTTCTGTTTGTTTTTGTGTGTGTGTGTGTGTGTGCGTGTTCGAGTGTGTATGGTTTTACAATACTATGGCACTGATATCCTGAATGTGAAAAAATCGTCACTATATTAAAGTGTTGAAAGCCATAATGCACGGGGCGAAAATTTGCAAGGATGTTTTTATAAGTGTTGTTTTTTTGTCTAGCAGAACTGGAAGACTTATGTGGGTTGATTAGGGGGCTTCCTGACAACTGGTACTGTTTGTTTTTGACATCCTTTCAAAAGATTTCTCTCCTACTGAATGTGGGCCGCTACCTGAAGTCACATGACTTGTGTTGAGGCTGCTCAGCATGTTGGTTTTAAAGGAATAGTTCACCCAAAATTAAAACTTTGCTGAAAATGTGCTCACCCTCAGGCCGTCCAAGACGAAGATGAGTTTCTCCATCCAAACAGAGCTGAAGAAATTTAGCATCACATCACTTGCTCGCCAATGGGTCCACTGCGGTGAATGGGTGCCGTCGAAATGAGAGTCCAAACTGATTATAAAAACATCACAACAATCCACAAGTAATTGTTCCAGTGCATCAGTTAATCGATTCATCAAGATGGATTTGTTTCTTACAAATGCATAGCGTTTTGTTTCACAAGGCTTTAACTGATGGACTGGAGTGGTGTGGATTATTTTAATGTTTTGTTTGGACCCTCATTCTGACGGCACCCATTTACTGCAGAACATCCATGGGAAGCAAGTAATGTAAAGCAACATTTCTCCAAATCTGTACTGATGAGCTGAGAGGATTCTTTTAGGTGAACTACTCCTTGAATTTTACTCTGAAATGTGACTTTTATGTTCACTTTAACAAGAGTTTTTAAATTATGGAAATGGTGACAAATACAACATCCGCCGCAAACAGCAGTCCGCATGTCGACGAACCGGTGTTGTTATTTCTTTCTTATGTGTGTGTTTAGTATTGCAGACAATAATTGAAAATAAAACCGCTCAACAAATAGATATCTTGTAAAAACTACTGCTGCATAGTGTTAACTTATCTTATAAGTGGAAACTATTTGCATGAACTTCAGCTTCACAAAATAATACATTTTGGTGAATTTTTCATTATTTTATTTTTGGTTCATTCTGTTTATTTTATACTGAATGCTGGTGATTCTATCTATTTTCTGAGCTTTGTAAGTGCATATAACTATTTTTGTCCAAAAATGATGACGATGACTATCATGGTAAAACAACTATTCTGATTGTACGGCATGCTTTTGTAAAGGCATTTGTTGTTGTTTGAGCAGTGCTGGCTGCACCCATAGAAAATGTGAAATAATGTGTTTATTAGCTCGGGTTTGCTGCTGTCACACTAGGTCATGTTATGCATGTGTTTTAATACGGAATGGATCGTGCTTTGGCTGCCAGTCTACAAAAGGGACCTCGAATTATGTCTTTGTTTAATGTCATTAAATCAACGACCTTCGTTGTGCTACGCTCAAATGCTTTTTAATACTTTAGGGGGCGCTCTTTACCACAGCGATCTGGTTAGAAAAAATGCGTAACGTTACAAGATCTCCAAAAGGTTGTTCACTATTCTGCTTAAAAACAGAAACACGATCTTAACGCACTAACAAAATTGTGAAACCTAAACGTATATATGCACTGAATAACCACCGAATAAGTTTAATCTGTTATCAACTGAGTTCTTCTCTGAACACAGTGGTTGAATCAGTTGAAGTGTTGAGTGATGTAATCTAATCAGGCCAGTAATGGAAAGCTGGTGTGTGTCTGAGTGTTTGAGTGTGTTACACGTATGTGAAAGAGTGAATCAGTATTGTGTTTCTTTAGTGGTGACGCATTGCTGCTCTTACAACATCAAGCCAATTGCTATTTGTTGTATTCACATTTTCTCCCAATGTCTTTTGTAACCTTTTTGCTTAAGTCTAACGGCTTCACATTTCTCTGAAGATCAGCCTTCCAACTTTGTTTTTTTTTTTTTTGTATATAATCTCAAATCCTGCAACTGGATGATGTGGGTTTGATTCAGAAATTTGATCACTATGAAATCTTTGTTTCTCCTGATTCTTCTCATCAATATTCATATCTGTTCTTCCAATGTGCTCTCCCTTTTTTTCTCTATATGTGTGCTATAGGAAATGTATTAAGATGTTATCAGTATTATCAATAAAAAGACTGTCAAAACCCATGTGGTGGTTGTATGCTGTTCTGCTGACAGGGTGGCCTTGCTAACAAACATTATAGGCTTTATCTGAATGACCAGCTGCCTCTGAAAACTGATAAGATATGAGAACAGCATGTGAATTTATTTCACAACTATGTGTACTTTTGAGTGCTGAGTCACTAAAAACAGTTTGCGTTCAGCGGAAACACTGGTGTCAATACATATTGCAGAAAGTTGTTTGCCCAGGGTGTCCTGTACTCTGGCCAGATGAATCAACAGTAGCTGTTTACATGCTCCTCATTAAGGAAAGTTTATGGTTATTGGGCTTATTTATTTATTTATTATGTACTATTACATTATTTTATGTATGTACACAACACTTATATAAAGCCATAGGATTATATAATACTAAATATAAGTACAAAATCGATATGTAAAGTTTAAAGGTCAAAAAGCCTGTCCTGATCCATGATTCTTCCAGAAACTGGAATAATCGCAAACTGAGAAAATTGCATTGTAAGATACACAAAGGTTACACGGTACAGTAAATGTGGTATTACAGTGTTTCTTAATATATACTATGGTAGTGAAAGAAGTTATTTAATAAGAACCAACTACTTCTTTAGTTTTGCATACAAAATCTGCAGGAAAAAAATAAACTCGCGCAGTGCGGTTGACGTCATTCAAGCTCGTGACGCAGAGCTGGTGCTCGCGCTGCCTAGAAACGAGCGACTCGTTTATAAGATTACGAGGCGCTTCCCGCTCCTTATACCTCACTGTTTCGCTTTAATTTTGTGTTATATGACATTAAACTGCATTTTACAGAATCTCCTGTTGTGAGAGTAAGTATCTGAATCGCTTTTATCTATGTTTTGCAGCGCTTTTGGTTTTAACTAATGATTCTGTCAGTGAGGCGTTAGCGAGTCACTTCTGCATCTGTCAGCAGCCTTGCCGGTGAGGTTCTGAGGGGAAAACTCTGTAATAAGATACATTTAACTATGTTTTTATGGTTAAGGCGTTTTGATAAGCTATTTTATCTTTTTCCCCTGAGGCATGGACAGTTTAAAAGCACGTTTGATGGTTAAATAGTGAGTTTTGGTATTAGCGGCGTGTTAGCTGAAGCTAGCCGGTGCGGTCCGTTACTCACGAGACCTGCACTGCTGCCAAGATATTAAACTCCTATTTTACCTTCTTAGTGACTCATTTTCTCATAGTTCTCATAGTTTTTCTTTCACCTCTGAAAAAAAAACTTATTTTTTCTATCCACCTATAATCATAAAAAGTTGACATCAGCAATTCATTTTTGTAATAAGCGTTTAACGTTATGCAATTATTTGTCGTTAAGCTGATTTTCCACATGCTGTTAGATAGTTAAATGTCATATATCGTGCTAGTGATCTAGTGATTTACTGTACACACTTTACAGGTTCAGCAACCCTGATGCAAGCTAAGTGCAAGAGTCTTGTTTATACAGTGTTTGAACGTCTTATTGTATAAATGACGGTTGTTTTGAGATATTTAGTGAGTTTCAGGGTTTAAAATGTTGTTCCACAGTCCACATATAATCAGTCTTTATCATAAACTGAAGGACTGTAGGTCTGGCAAAAGTCCTTTGCTTGACTTCTGACCAAAACAGACCTGTAGGACAGGCACAACAACATGCTATTCATTCCTAAACATTAAACATTTACTGTTGCCACAGTTTAATTGGTTTTATTTATTGGCATGCTTCATATCTTGTGTTTCTTTTAGTTTCCTGGGACTTTAAATAGACCTTGAGTGAAGGAGTAGGAGGACAATCACCTTTATTAAAGGAACACATCCAGGATCTGTTGGATTCAGGGCTGCGTGGAGCTTTGGTTCTTGTGGTTGGTTTGGTGAGGTGGTGGGGCTGGTTTAAAGACTGCGATGCATCGCTTAAGGACTTGCGCTGCACGGCTACGGCCGCTCACAGCCTCTCAGAACGCTCCAAGTTTCTCACAACAGAGGACAGCGGTGACACCCAGGGGCCTCAGGACGTTTCAGCCTATAAGGTGCTATGCAGCCCCTGTCGCCGCTGAGCCTTTTCTCAACGGGACGAGCTCCAACTATGTGGAAGAGATGTACTACGCATGGCTGGAGAACCCAAAGAGTGTGCACAAGGTAAGACGTCGGCTCTCAGCGCAGAGGATTTTGTGACAAAATCCTGGCTTTGTTGCTTCGGTATCTGAATTCACCCTGATTACTTTCACATGCACATTACTGTTTGTGAAATATTAATCTGCATGTTACACTACAGAAAATAATTATCTCTCAACACAACTTAATAACCCCACTACTAAAAAGGACTTTCCTTTTTGGTCTTCAAGTTCATTTTTAACAGGTGAATTGGTAATTGTTAGCGTGCTGAAAGAGCAGTTCACCCAAAATTAAAACTGTCATCATTTAGTACTTGCTTATAATTTAATAGTTTAATAATTTAATAATTTAATCACAGAAAGTGATTCTTTGAGGACTCAATTCAGGCACCCATAAGGTATTTTCTAACAATCTTGACATCTGCTCTATATTCTTCTTGACAGGTTCATGTAAGAGTCTCAAAAGTCTTGTTTTTTTTCTAAATAAAATGTAAACTTTTGAGTCAGATCTTTAGAAATGAATCATTTGATTCAGTTCACAAGGGAGGTCGAATGATTCTTTTTTTGAACTGAACTGATTTGGTTGTCTACTTAACTTCATAGAAACTTCTGTGTTCTTCCACGTTATGCTTGAGGACATCCATGTTTCATAATGTGACTTTGTTCCTCCCTCAGACAGTAAGCTTAGCTTTGTAGGGCTGTTATGTAAGACTTTTCTTTTCCATTTCACATGCCCTTGTGTGGTTTCCAGGTCGTCTGAAGGTCTTCTGAGAAACTGTGATGTATCATATTGAAACATGCTAAGTTGAGTGCAGTGGTCAAACTTGCTTTTCATTTAGATTTGTGTCTTTTTTTATTTCTTTGAACAACACACTTAAGCATGCCTTTAGATTAACTGTATATCTGTATATACATTTATATATCACTATACATATTTATACAGGTTTATATTACTGTAAATCGTCAAATGGGCAGTGAGAGATAGAAGTACAAAATACAGACTATTTGGGCAGAAGTACATAACTCATAAATAGATAAATAGATTTTTGTGGAAACTTATGAATGAAGTGTGCAATACAATTTTATTACAGTTGAGACTTTCCTCATTGTGCCCTGCTGAGAGAAGATACGGCATTGACTCTCTCAATTTAACACACTGAGCTCTTTAGCTCCACAAAGCCTATTAGATATTTATCAGGTTAGTATGAGGTCCTGTGTGATGTGTCATTGAATCACAGTGACCCGATATGTAGGTAAGTAAGACCTCATGTGCAGGGCAAGGTCAGACTTAGTTTAGGGGTTAAATTGCTGTTCTTTTCTGTGCCTGCTTTAACTTAAAGATTTGCAGATGATTACATCAAAAGTCTTCAGTTATGCAACCGAACATCCAGCTTATCCAGTGAAGTTTTGCTGCTCGGAAAGCAGTGCTGAAGTTTGACCCCTTCCCACAGTTTACTCAAATATGACCACAGTTCCCATCTATATGGGAGACTTTGGAAGATGAAGCAAAGTAGATGATTCAGATTCCTGTGTGATGATGATGCAAGGCACTAATACTGCTAGTCAGCAGTTGTTTTATTCTTACACAAGATGAACTTGTGTATTTCATTTTATCAATTTAATAGGAATAATTTATTATTATTATTATTATTCTGAGGACAGCACTTGAAGTATTGTCATTATTCTTCTTCTGTGATTTCATTGCTCTTTTTTCAACAGTCTTGGGACATTTTCTTCCGTAATGCCAACGCAGGCGCTCCCCCTGGCTCTGCCTACCAAAGCCCACCTCCAGTGGGGGTGAGTCTCTCAGGACTGTCTCAGGCCCAGGCACTGGTTGGAGCTCAGCCTAATGTGGAAAAACTAGTGGAAGACCACCTTGCCGTGCAGTCCCTTATCCGTGCCTACCAGGTACGAAGGCTAAAATGTTAATTTCACCAAGGAGTTTGGAGGAGAGATGTGTTACATTGATTGGTATCAAAAATATTATTAAGAAATGTTTCTTGAACGATAAATCAGCATATTGGAATAATTTCAATAATTTAGATTCAAATAGAAACCATATGTTTAAAATTGTAATAATATTTCACAATATTTACTGTTTTTTAATAAGATAAATGCAGCCTAGATGAGCATGCTTTTTTTTAAAATCATACAACCCCAGACTTTTGAACTTGATTGCACATTGATATTATTTTATTGTTTTGATGACTTCACTCTATTAAAGATTGAAGAACAAGTTGCATTCCTTTTTGCTGGTAGTGTACTGCATGAATATAATCCCCTTCCTTCCATACTTTCTAAATTTAGTCATATAGTGCTGGTATAATACATTGGATAAAGTAGATGAGGACTTCATATCTTCCTCATTCCTCATACAAGAGGATATTTTCATCCCATGTCAATTATCTGCAAATCTCCACAGAATTGATTTAAATATATCCTTACCCCTGGCATATTTTTAAATTTGATTATCTTGGCTAATTTGATTAATTAAAATGCAAGGACCATTTAAATATAAAATATAAGTGCCTTAATAAAGAAACTCTAAATGCACTCCTCTGTTAGCTTGTAAGTGCTGTTGCCTTGTTCACAGGTCAGAGGTCATCATATAGCCAAACTCGACCCTTTGGGCGTCAGTTGTGTAAATTTTGACTATGGCCCGCTTACTATCGGGTCCCATCAGTCCGGTGAGAACTGCTTGTGGTGTTCAGTGTGATTGGGAGCATGCTCATTAAGTGTTTTAACATTGCTCTGTCCTTCTGTCCCTGTTCTTCTGTCATCTCTCTGGCGGTTTTCACACTTAATCTATCCTAATCTTACCTCTACTGTCCCTACTGTTCTTTGGAGTTACTGTCCTCTTTTTCTATCTGTACGTCTTTTTTCTGGAACTCCCTGCAGATTCGGGGGCACCATGTTGCACAGCTGGATCCTCTGGGAATTATGGATGCAGATCTTGATTCGTGCGTCCCGGCAGATATAATCACATCCTCTGATAAACTTGGTGAGGTTTTGATCAGGCGTTAAAGAATAATTGAATCTTTTTATGTGGCATGGCTTATTTTTGTGCTGTCCTCCTTACCTGGAGCATGCATGCAGTCCAGACCTGTTTAGATCTTTGCAATGGGTAAAATTCGAACACACACTCAGCAGTGAGTGTTGTTTGTGTGCAGATTTAACATAATATAAACATTGCTTGGAAAATGGGTGATATTGGAGACGATGGCCTTGTTCCAAACTTAGCTGCCAAAGATCAGTTGGTTGCAATATTGCAATAGACAGTTCAATACTCATTATTGTATAAAAGTCCTAATATAAATATAGCATTTAGTTAAATTGCATATATGAATATATACTCAAAAGTTTGGGGTCAGTAAGATTTTGTTTTTGATAAATCCATAAAAAAGGTCTTCTGCTCGCCAAGATTGTATTAATTTTATCAAAAGTACAGTAAAAGCAGAAATATTGCATACTGTTTTTACGATTAAGAATAATAGTTTTCTAGTGTAATATATTTATGCAATATGAAAGCTGAATTTTAGCATCATTATTACAGTCTTCAGAATCACTGGAATTAATCCAGATATGTTGATCAATGAACAAAATAAATAATACATTATCATCAGTATTTTTTAATGAATAGAAAGTAAAAAAAAGACAGCATTTGTTTAATCATTTTATGCATCCAAAAATGATGCCAAATTGAATTTTGGATCAGAGCCTATCAGTTTGTTCATTATCATATCCAGTCCTCTGGCTTTACCCATTGTAAATGTCTTTGTACCCATCACTCCTGTTCTCAGAATTGTCTGCTTGCTAGTGAATACTTCTCTTATCTAGTGCCATGTTGTAGTTCCTCTTTCCATCTGCAGATTGCCATTTTCATGTCCTTTTACAGTCGCTCTTATTGCACTGGTATGCCTAGGCTATAGGCCTTTCTGAATATGCTGTGAATATTAGTTGCTTTACTTCTCATTGCACACATATCTTTGTAGAGGTTTACCACACCCACACAGACAACACGCTTAATAACTTGGGAAATGTGAACCATCAGAATGCCCCATACAAATTAAAAAAACTCATCAAATATTTTGAGGCCTGATCTTCAGGTTCTTTTTATCGTGAGCATTTGTGAACAAGATGGTGTGATTGATTTCATTATTTGATTTATTTATTTCACAAACAAGGGACGGTGTACGTTAATCAACATTCATAAATATAAAAGTACCCCAATTGGCCCAAAAAGTCCTTTGCCAGATGGTATTAGGCTGAAAAACTAGATAAAAAAAGAAAGGAAAGATTTGTTACACAACCTGCAAAAAAAAACATTTCTTAGTTAGTATTTCTGGTTTTGGTTTTATAGTACAAATATCTAAGCACCCATAAAAAGAGATGCATTTACCTTGAATTAAGTTACTAGAAAATGTTTGTGTTTTAAGCATAATGCAATAAGAAAAAAGCTTATTTAACTTGCAAACAAAACAGAAATAGTAATTGTCAAAAGGTGTTTTGACAGTGCACTTTGGCAGTAAGCTTAGAATAGAAAACAGGTCAGAGTTCAGATTGTAATACCAAAAAGCTTTGCTCTGTCTGATCAGTTCCTCCTTGGCAAGCTTGATATTTTAGAGCCTTTTTTATCAATGGCAGGCTGACTGTTATTGAGCATCCGATACTACTGAGTCGCCAGTCTATAGTGTATTGACAGTTGAGGTTTAAAGTGCACTACAGTATATGGGGTGAGTGAGTTTTCCAGGGCTGCATTGTTCTGTGTTTCATTCAGTGGAAATGCTTCGCTCAGTGCTTTTTCTCAGAACACCTCACAGGTTCTTTTCAGGTCATCGTACTACCGTTAAAACAAAAATAGGTTTGTAACACTGGTCATGTCCACACTCTGGTCATTAACTTCTTTTAATATAATCCATTTTGATTTCTCAGATGCAGCTGTTTTTAAAGCCCGTCTGTCTCACCTTACAGCTGGAGGTATGAGGACTAGCTAGTGCACTTTAGTAGCATTTTTAGAAGCTCCCACCAGTTCCCCGATCAAAAATACAGTGATTAAATCAATTTGTCCTTTTTAGCATTTAGTGGAATCTATGTCCTTGGTTTTGCGTGTCCAACATTGTTCTTAACCTTATCAAAGCAAAAAACATTATAATGAATAAAAAAACATGTATATGACAAAATGAAAATAGGAATATTTCTAAAAAATAAAGTAAAATATAAATATTTAAAAATGACAAAACACATAACAAAGATTATTAAAACCTAAAATTAACTAAAAGCATATTTAAAATATTAATAAATCTCTCTCTCTCTCTCTCTCTCTCTCTCTCTATATATATATATATATATATATATATATATTAATAAATGCTATAATAAAGTGTAAATTGAACTAAAATAAAAACTAAAATTTTAAACTTTGTACAATTATATAACTCCACGTGGCACTGGGCTGTTCTCCCCCTCGCAAGAGACCCAGCTGGCATATGTGGCGATTTCCCTCATTAACCTTGCCCAGGGTCTGTCTCTTACATAATGTCCTCATCCTCACAGAATGTCAGATTTAGCCTCAGAGCTTGGTTTAATCATGCTGCTAGCCTCCCAATGTCACCCTTGATGGATTCCAGTTTATAGTCGTGCTGTTTTAATATAAATCTATATCTATATATAATCTATATATCACTGCTGTGAAAGAATTACATTTTTAATTTTATAATATTTTTTTATATATTCTCACATTGAAATATATTCTACATTGAAATATGTGGTCCAGAGAACGAAATATCACTTTTGACTTGTTAGTCGGTCTTGCGTTCTCAAGTTGGTTTTTGCCTTCTCTTTTGTGATCATGTCTAGTTTTAGCATAATCTTGTTTTACTGGTGTTGCAGGTTGTTTTCATGTTTACTTGCCTGCAGCCTTGAGGTACATTTGTTCATGTATGTTGAGCATATAAGGAACAACTCATGTTTCACATTGTGAAGGAAAGCTATGTTTCAGCACACCTAGAGATCATAGGTCAGAGCATTCTAGTCTACATTTCTGCTTTATGGAATACACTCACATGTTGCTTTCTAAGCAAAGAGTTCAACAGTACAACGAAACACATTTCTAGGTTATGTTATGACTAACAAGTCTGTAGCATCTTATGCATGCATTCCCTGTGGCACCAGTGGACTGGGCTGGAATAAATCTCTTTTTTTACCCCTTATCTTTCCTTTTTCCTCTGCTTATACTGTTGGCTCGGCTTTTTCTTTGCGTGTTGTGTGTCTTATCTGCTTGAATGTGCTCACTTAAAAAATACACAAAATTACAAGCATAATAAATTGTTCCACAATCCCTACTTTCTGTAACGCAGTTCCATTTGTCCTCTGTGTTGTCCACTGTGGTGTTTTGTCTCGCTTGCCCTTCCTCCCCTTTCCCCATCCATTTGTTTAAATCTCTGGTGCCAGGCTTCTATGGATTGGAAGAAATGGATTTGGATAAAGTTTTCAGGCTTCCTACCACAACCTTCATTGGAGGAAGTGAAAGTGCTCTTACTCTCAGGGAAATCATCCGGCGTTTAGAGGTATATCCACAAACAACTTATTTTAGTTTTTTTTTATTTTACTATTGAACTATAACGATTGGCTGTTTTGCACGACTTTCCTTCTTGCTGCACTGTGCAGATGTCCTACTGTCAGCACATTGGAGTGGAGTTCATGTTCATCAATGACCTGCAGCAGTGCCAGTGGATCAGACAGAAGTTTGAGAAGCCGGGAGTCATGCAGTTTACTTTGGACGAGAAAAGGACGCTACTGGCTCGTATGGTCCGCTCAACCAGGTCTGTCCATGCCATAGTTTCCTGTAGACCTAAAAGCATTATTTGCCATTCAAATAACTTAAGCAAAACTAAAAATGACTTTGTACATCCACAAAAACTGACACGAAGGAAAGGGAATCAGTTTTGTCAAACAAATAACTTACATCATTTGTTTGCAAATACCACTTTCTTGACATTTGATATCTTGTTTTTTAATGCAATAACATTCTTTTTATTATGTAAATGTTTTTGTAATGCTGTCAGGTTTGAGGAGTTCTTGCAGAGGAAGTGGTCATCAGAGAAACGTTTTGGCCTAGAGGGATGTGAGTCACTCATTCCTGCACTCAAAACCATCATCGACAAGTCTAGTGAGAACGGAGTGGAGAGCGTTATCATGGGAATGCCACACAGGTAGAGAAACAGCCAACTGTACAAAGTCATGTAGTCTGACGAACAGCTCGTTACCCGCTGGTCTGTTTGGTAATACAGTACTCAGACAGGGCATCCAAATGCTCAGTCATTGACCTCAAAGATGGTTTATCACCTGAATAAATTTGCACTATTCAGTTGTTTTTGCAGAGCGTGGAAGCTGAATAGTAGCACTCATTACATGACAGATAGAGATGCTGGTGCAGTCACTTGATCTTAAAATCATTTTTGGTCAAAAAGACAAGATTAATAAGTTTTTCGAATCTGCAAAGACTGTTTATTTGTGTATACACACAATTACAAACATTTTTGATCATTCATTTTCCAGTGTGGTATAGCTCGTTTTATTATGATTTGAATGTTTTGTTAATAAATGCGTGACTATTCGACTAACACTTAAAATGAATGACTTTTAGTCCACCAGAAAAATCTTTAGCCCTACTTTACAATGTGTGCCGGACGTAATGAAGTATGCATTTAGGGCCACTGAAACATGTCTAAATTGTCTGCTCTCCATCAGAGGCCGTCTGAATGTCCTTGCTAATGTGATCCGTAAGGAGCTGGAGCAGATCTTCTGCCAGTTTGACTCAAAGCTGGAAGCTGCAGATGAGGTGAGCAGTTTTTCTCCAATGAGGAAAACATGTCTTAAATGCACTTCCAGAAGAAGTGTAAGCTGCTTTAAACGATATGCTGCACTGAATCAAATTTTACGAGTTTCCTTCTCACTTTTCTTCATGCTAAGGAATAATAAAAATAGATAGTACCTTGTATTTCACAATTCGGAATTTCAATTAAATTATTTATAATTGTAAGCATTTTAAGCTTATGTCTCACAATTCCACCACAGGATGTAAAAAAAATGGTAATTTTCAGTTTGTATCTCTCATTTTCGCTAAATTGCAAATTTATGAAGACATTGTGAGATAAAAAGTTGCAGTAACTTTTTTTTTATCCTGTAGCAGAAACAAGCTTCCATACTTATGATATAACCCACAAAAAATCTGAATTGTTCACAGTAACATGCATTTAATTGGGTGAATTGAGATTTCATAACACTTGCAGTGAAAGTGATAATGTTTAAAAAATATTGCAAATCTGGAACAACCAGTGCAGTGATACATAAAACATTCATTACTGTGGTTGTGGTTTACGTAATTAGCCCTGCACACAATCCATGGTGACATGCTTCTTGTGAAAACTTGTCTCCTTTCCCACATGTCTGGAAAAATGCTATAAACTATGTTATGTATCTATTGTTTCTTTTATTCAAACAGAGAATCTTGACATTTCAGTTCTGTTCATGTTTCAGTTTCTCTTTGTGACTTTTCTTTAGGGCTCAGGTGATGTGAAGTATCATCTGGGTATGTACCACAGGCGAATCAACCGGGTCACTGATCGCCACATCACTCTGTCTCTGATGGCCAACCCTTCACACCTGGAGGCAGTGGACCCTGTAGTGCAGGGCAAGACCAAGGCAGAGCAGTTCTACTGTGGTGACTCTGATGGCAAAAGGGTGTGTGAACTGTCTTTGTGGTTCTGGCATGTGCGCTTATGTTATTAAACTTGAGCGTTTCTCTTAAAGACCTCATGAAACCCCATTATTGCATTAACATAATTTGAATCAGTGCATCAGGAAAACAAATCTGGGTAACACTTTACCTAGTTTAATGCTTAGTAGTAGCCCTTGTACTTACATAAAACAAAATGTACTTACCATGTAATGAAGTGATTTTAATTACAGTTTGTAATCTTGTAGATGTATGTTGCACATTTGTTACAGACCGAGTCTGTTACACAGCCACTTGCGTAACCAAAAGATTTTCACATATGTGTTGCAGACTTTATACAACATAATTATAAATTCAAGTGCACAGACATAAGCTACTTAAATAAAGTGTATTAAGATTGTACTTCCTGTGTATCTATTACTGTACACTTCATTTAACTGCACCTTAGTTTGATTTAGCCTATTAGTGCACAGCTTAAATACATGTAATACCTTTCTAATTACATCAAAAATGACAGAATATTAAACAGGCATAAGCTACTTAAAAAAAGTGTATCCAGATTGTACTTAAGTGTAAGTAGTTGTGTAACAGACTTGGCCTGTAATATATGTGTAACATCTGTTGCCTGTTACCTCTACTTAATCACAAACTGCAATTACAGGCTGTTTCATAACTTAATTACATTATAATAACGTTTTATTTCATGTAAGTACAATGGCTACTGCTAAGTACCTAATTAGGTAATTACTCTGTATTTTGACACTGTAAAATGAAGTGTTACCCAAATCGGTTATTACTGTAGATTTCTAGTGCAGGCATTAGCTTTTTTTTGTCAAGTAGTATGCTAGTATATAGATGACCTCAAAGTTGCAGACACAGACTGTAACTTTGTAAATAAATCAAGAGACCTATGTCCAAAGATTAAACGGTTCTCTCAAAGACAAACGTGTGATCGTGATTATATTATGTCAACAGTTTTTAGAACAGTCTTAAATATTTTTTTGTGATCAGACAACAAAACTCAATTGACATAGTGTCCATAAGAATACTGTGTCCTTGTCTCTAAAGGTGATGTCCATCTTAATGCATGGAGATGCAGCCTTCGCTGGTCAGGGTATCGTCTATGAGACCTTCCACCTTAGTGACCTGCCGTCTTACTCCACACATGGCACTATTCATGTGGTCGTAAACAACCAGGTCTGTTTCTCACTAACTTGGTTAATTTAGCTGTACACTACAGTTTGTAAGATTATTCTGTTTTTGAAGTCTTTATTTATTTGGTCAAAAATAGATAATATGATTTCATAAATAATATTGTGAAACACTTTTCTTTTTATTATGTGTTAAAATGTAATTTATTGCTGAATTTGTCAGTATCATTACTCTAGTCTTCAGTCAAATGATCCTTCAGAAAACATTCTAATATGTTGATTTAACATTCAAGGAAATGGACCATTTCTTATTGTCTCTGTCTGTATCAATCGCCTCTTTTAAGATTGGCTTCACTACTGATCCTCGGATGGCACGCTCTTCACCATACCCCACGGATGTGGCAAGAGTGGTCAACGCTCCCATCTTCCATGTTAATGCAGATGATCCTGAGGCTGTGATGTATGTGTGTAATGTAGCTGCCGAATGGAGAGCCACCTTTCATAAAGATGTGGTGGTTGATCTGGTAAGGAAACACATTTTTTTAAGTGGGAATGTTTCCAGCTGTATTCAAACGTGTTTTAGGTGTTGACTGGTGTTCTTCTTTGTACTGTAGGTGAGCTACAGACGGAACGGCCACAATGAGATGGACGAGCCAATGTTTACGCAACCGCTGATGTACAAACAGATAAAGAAACAAAAACCTGTTCTGCAGAAATATGCTGAAAAGCTCATTGCAGAAGGAGCTGTAAGCAGACAGGAATATGAGGTCAGATTAACCAAATGTTACTGCTAAGATGATGAGTACAATTACATTCTAAGTTTGGGGGTCAGAAAGATATTGTTTTGAAAGAAATTAGTAATGTTATTCTCCAAAAATAGATCAAACTTATCATTGCAGTTACAATAATAGGAAGAACTGATAGATTGTATTAATAGGATGTTGCCTGTCTGTCCTTGTAGGAGGAAATTGCCAAGTATGACAAAATCTGTGAGGAGGCCTACAATCGTTCTAAAGATGAGAAGATCTTGCACATTAAGCACTGGCTTGACTCACCTTGGCCAGGTGTGTGTGTGTTGATGTACAATGTCTCCAAACTGAGACACTTTTACACGTGGGTATTTGCTCTGAAATCTTCTTAACATTTGTGCTTAACACTAAAGGTTTCTTCACTCTGGACGGTCAACCCAAGAGTATGAGCTGTCCATCTACTGGTCTTAATGAAGAATTGCTTAGTCACATCGGTCAGGTGGCTTCCTCTGTGCCTGTGGAGGATTTCACTATCCATGGAGGTACCTTTTCATTCTCATCTCTGCATACACGAACCCAAAGTCATTTTTGAAGCATGTTGGGAACCAGCTATATCTACAGTTACTATTTATATAAATGTATCTATATGGATGCACTACTTGAATCTACTAAAATCAGCTTTTGTTTCACAAACTTTGAATCTTTGTCAGATTAATAGTGATTTTTATCATAAAGTTGCTTGTTTGCCTCGATTCCAGCTTAATTTTTTTGGTTTGAGCCAGCATCTGTACTCATTTTGTCCGTCATCATTAAAGGTCTTACCCGCATCCTGAAGGGCAGAGCTAAGATGGTGCAGAACCGTTCAGTGGACTGGGCTTTGGGAGAATACATGGCCTTCGGTTCTCTATTAAAAGAAGGCATTCATGTGCGTCTCAGTGGTCAGGATGTGGAGAGAGGCACCTTCAGGTGAGAGCAGCCTCATGTCATGTTCCTGAATGAACTTGAATTTGAAGCAACTCTATAGACTACCTTTTTATCCCCATACAGTCATCGGCACCATGTGCTACACGATCAGAATGTTGACAAACGGACATGCATTCCCATGAACTACATTGACTCAAACCAGGCTCCATATACTGTGTGCAACAGCTCCCTGTCAGAATACGGAGTTCTTGGTGGGTATAAACCAAATGAACTGTGGAAAGTTGCTGTCTGTCAAACCAACCCAGAAGAAGCTGAACATTATATGCCCACTGAACAAGCATATTCTGAGATCTGTGATTCTCATTGTGTGCAGGTTTTGAGCTTGGCTTTGCCATGGCGAGTCCTAACGCTCTAGTCCTCTGGGAAGCTCAGTTTGGAGACTTTCATAACACAGCCCAGTGCATCATCGACCAGTTCATCTCCCCCGGCCAGGCCAAGTGGGTCCGACAGAACGGCATCGTGCTGCTGCTGCCTCATGGCATGGAGGGCATGGTGAGGTATTTTCATCTTAAATCCACATATGAGCTTGCATCTTCTCATCAGTACTTTTTCATTACTTTCTTGGTGTTCTTTCCAGGGACCTGAGCACTCCTCCGCCCGTCCAGAGAGATTCCTGCAGATGTGCAATGATGACCCTGATGTTTTCCCAGTAAAGCTTTAAGCATGAACATTTTAACCAAGCTTAACATTTACTATAAATTCAGTCTTAATACTCATTTGTTTGATGCAGAAAATCACAGAGGACTTTGCCGTCCGGCAAATTTATGACTGTAACTGGATCGTGGTGAACTGCTCCACTCCTGCAAACTTGTTTCATGTTCTTCGGAGGCAGATACATCTGCCCTTCAGAAAGCCTGTAAGAGACATTTCACTCTGTTTATCATCTCTGCAGGTTTCCCTCTCCCCAAAAACATGTGAATATCAGAGAAATAAAAAATTAGATTCCAAAATTAAAATGAGCTTTTTCACTGAATTGCAATGATTCATTACATTACATTAATGTAATCTTTCTTTCTATTTGCTCTAGCTCATTATCTTCACACCTAAATCACTGCTACGGCACCCAGAGGCCAAGTCGAGCTTTGACGACATGTTACCAGGTTTGTCCACTTGACATCTAGCCAGTCCTTTGTCATACAATGTCTCCTTAGAGCATTTTTAGTAATCTTCAGATGTGTTCGGGCTTGATTAGGCACACACTTCAGACGTCTCATTCCTGAAGAGGGAAGTGCATCGCAGAATTCAGCTGGAGTGAAGCGTCTCATCTTCTGCACAGGGAAGGTTTATTATGACCTCACCAAAGAACGAAAAACCAGAGGCCTGGAGGACACAGTGGCCATAAGTCGTATTGAGCAGGTACCTGTATAAGATTTTATTCTAAGAATTATTAAATGGGCTGTATTCTGTATTTATTTCTTCATAATAAGAATGCTTAATTTACTAGTCCAGCTTTCTTTCCTCTCTATTTGTACATCACATTATGTTTTTCGCTTTATGTCTGCACCCTAGTAGTTAAAATGTGTTTTTGATGACTTTAAATGTATTATTGTCCAGCTTTCTCCATTCCCATTTGACCTTGTAAAAGCTGAGGCAGAGAAGTATCTGCAAGCTCAACTGCTGTGGTGCCAGGAAGAGCATAAGAATCAAGGCTACTACGACTATGTCAAGCCACGCATCAGCAGAACCTTTAACAACACCCGTCCTGTTTGGTAACTCCTTTAAATTACTCTGTAGAAAGAATCTCTTAAAATCACTTAAGAACTAGTTTAAACATTTCCAAAATGGCAAAATATTCCTTTTTTTTTTTTACAATTATAAAATAATAAGTAATAGTATACTATAGTATTATTATAAATATAATAATTAACCATAATTCAAATATATATATATTTTTTTTTATAGTTTATCAAAAAATGAAAATTCTGTCATTAATTACTCACCGTCATCCAAACCTGTACAATGTTTGTTCATCTTCAGAACACAAATTAGAGAGATTTTGAAGATATTGATCTGAAATTACATGGCTTACACACATAAGCAACACATGTGATAATTGGCAACAAATACTGTTACATGAATTCAGTTTTGGATTTACTTTGGGGTGACCTGAAGAGGTTTTCATGCTGTGCATTTAAGCAACATTATTCGTACCTAATTATTATGTGTTGTTAATTTGTGTAAGCCATGTAATAATGCATGCAAGACCTTCATTTGTCTTACTTGGTCATGCATTTACATTTATATTTACATGTATGCTTCTCAGGTATGCCGGCCGAGAGCCTGCAGCTGCCCCAGCCACAGGCAACAAGAAGGCTCATCTTGTGGAGCTGGAGCGGTTCTTGGACACAGCCTTCAACCCGGATGCCTTCCAGGACCAGTCCTAAGCACCCCGTACCATCCACTTCTTTTATTACCATCCCTCCGTCCCTCATTTTTCAGGAAACTCACACCCCGCTGTTAGGGTTAGAAGGCAGGCTGGCAGCTAGGAATCTCCAGACCAAAGCACAGGTTTGCTTTGCACTGTACAGTAGGTATAAGAGGGATGTATGTGCAGGTTTACTGAAAGGATGCAAGCTTTTAGCAACTACATGGTATCAATTTATGCATGTGTCTCTAAGGCGGGGGTGGCCAATCCTGCTCCTGGTGATCAACTGTTTGATTAGAGTTGGAGCTGAACTTTGCTGGACAGTCGATCGTCAGGAGCAGGATTGGGCACCCCTGCTCTAAGGCATGATGAGGATGGTTTATTAAAGCCTTAAAGTGACACACAGCTTAAACTAGAGGTTTCCCCTCAGTAATACAAGTAATTTATGATTTTGAATATACACAAAATAATGGACAACAGCTCAAAAAATGTTTGCATAATTTGTTTCTCGAGTTGTCATGGATGTCTCTCAGAAAAAAGACCTGATGAAAAGTCATGAGTGCATGAGGGCTTTAGAGGGCATGCATTGAATCCTTTGCATTTTTAAATTATTGTAAAAAAGAACTAGCTAGCCTGCCTGCTTTTAGCAGTTTTATAATATAAAAAGAAAAAGAAACCCCATACTTCATCCTTCCATTCACCCTCTAAGCACTCTGTGCCAAATTATAATGAACTTCAACACATCAATTCAAGGACTGAAAGCTGAAACC
>JAUCMT010000081.1:934391-949291 GCA_032357475.1 Enteromius thamalakanensis
GGTTTCATGTTAAACTCTGTGGAATCCATTTTTTTAAGGTTCTCAAAGGGATATGTGGGACCCAGCTGTATCCAAGTCTTTTGGCTTGTTCCTGAGCTGGGAGCACCTGAGGAAGAATCTGAAGTGTCCATAGGTGTGTATCTAGGGCCAAAATAAAGCAAAAGCATTGGAATATCCAAAACAAGACAAATCAGACAAATCACCTGGTGCCTAAACAAGTTAACTTATTGTCTGAAAGCGTGTAAATGGAAAAAAAACAAGTACGTAGTAAATATAAACTCTTTGTACTCAAAGTTACATGTATTGTGGAAATAACAATTTTTTTATTGTTTAGTACTTTAACGGTGGGGGTGTTACGTCCTGTGATGTAAGTGTGTGATGATTAGGGGTGAAGATCGTTTTGTTGCTTGTCTCTCTCTCTCTCTATTGCCACACAGCAAATCCAAATCACCAGCGGCTGAGCCTAACTAGGAGCGTGGAACGAACCGTGTATAAAGCAACAGCAAAGCAGAGACCAGAGAGAGATCCCTAATTCTTGTATGAAAGTTATTGTTACAGCACTTGAACATTCCCAACAGAGTTGTTTGTTTGTTTTTCTGTTGGTGAGCTTGTTCAAGGCATAATGAGTGACATGCTGCACTGGTCTTCATGGAGGATTCATGCGGTGGCTATGGGAAATGATCATTACTAAATATGACTATGACTGGTTAAGTTCCTTGGTGACGTCTTGCATTGTCTTGAGGTTCTTGATGGGATATGTGGGTTTGTTCCTGAGCTGGAAGATTTCATAGGTGCACTTTGAAAGGACTGGTTTAAGAACAATAGGAAAAAGTTTTTGTAAATTCTCTTTTTGGAAAATGTTGTAAATTCTCTTTTTAATAGCCTTAGTATTACTGTGTGAAGCATAAGAAGCATGCATACACTCATAAATTAATGAATATGCCCATGTAGAAGAAACCAGGGTTCTCAAGTTTTAGGTTTCAGGCTACTTTGTAAATATCTTCTGTAAAAAAGATATGAATAATTTTTATTAAATCATTTTGATAAAGAAAATGTTTAGCATTTAACGTAGTGTCTGCGTTTAGCTTTCAACTGTTTGATTTTACAAACTTTGATCAAAGTTTCTCAACTATGGCATGAAAGATAAATGATCTGATACATTTTTACTTTATAATTACAAAATATTATCAAATTCTCATAAGAATGCTTAATTCATGTCAGTCATATTTAAAGAAGTAACAGAGTTGTCACGGTTAAATCTTCAAACATTACATATCTAAAAAGAATGTACTCTTTATAATAGGTCAACTTGTTAGTTTCAATTGATGAGGATACTTGAGATAACGTTTGGGGAAAATGCTAAAAAAAAATCTTGTATGAAAGAAATTCTGATTACGTATGTCCCTCAAATGTTAATATGCTTAAATTTTGTTAAAAATGCTTGTTTTAAATGCAAAACTGAAATTGTTACGCTGATGAAATTGTTCTTGGTCATGTCCCTTGATTATTGAAATAATATAACCTACTGCAAGAAATGCAAAAGATTCTGTGTACAAACTTGGAACTTAACTTAACTTAACTTAGTTTTTGGTCACGTGACCAGTGCGAAGACTTGAAGGGCGAAACATCCATAGAACTTCAGAAAAAGTTTTTTATCTGTTTCACAGCCGCTTATATTTAATCACCTCTTTAAAAAATTAAAACAAAAGTATCTAAATACAATTTTGTCCATTTGCAGTCTATATTAAGCTCCCGCTTAAGTCGGACTATCTGCCATAAACCTGGCTTATTTGGTAAACTTGTTTTATGGAACAGGCCACTGGTGATAAGAGTCTGTAAAACTGGCGTACGTCACGATAACCACAAGATGGCGCCACACTCCCAATTATTATAACAATTAATTCCTTTTTAAAACCTTCTCATTAACTTTCTAATTTCACTTCACGTGAATGTCATGTTAAAATGTAATGTGAATTTAAAAAATTAAAAACGTGCTTAGGAACAGTCTCAGGAAAAAATGGTACGAAGACTATAACTTTTTACAGTACCTTTAGAAAAGGTACACTGTTGATCTTTATTAACTAGGATGCATATTAGTATCTTAAAGATACATATAGGTACCTTAAGTGTACATATTAGTTCCTAAATAATAGATATAAGTTGTACATTTTGAAAGGGTACATCCTCTGTGACCTATTTGTTCCCTGAAACTATCCTTTTTTTCTTAAGGGTTGTTGTTTTCACAAAACTGCAGCTACTAACCACTGGCCATTGTGTCTCAGTTAGGTCTGCATAATGTGTGTTGAACAAACCTGTGCTCACTGGTGCCTGAAAGCCTCAGCGGGACGCCATGGACAGAGATTCACCTCAGGCAAGAGGAACAACAGCTCTCTTTAAATGTGAAAAGCTCTCCCTGTTTGAGTCAGATGGTTGGTCCTTTCCTGAGGCCTTTTTTCTCCTGCACCCTCTGCTGTCTGACCCATCACATGATTGGCTTGCTGTCCTGAGCTGCAATCTCATTATCTCTGCTACTTCCCACTGGCCCTACAACCCCAAACTCAACAACAAAATACTGAATACATTGAATCGGGTTTATAATATTACGCTCATTATAAATCCTTAACAATGGCAAAGCTAAAATATAATCAATTTACAAGCATAAATCACAGATACATCTTTTCAAGAGCTCATATATCTATGATGACACACTTTCTTCCAGCTTTCTCTGTTTTCATCCTAATTAGGAGGGCTGTGGCATGATTGAGACAGACAGAATGTCCTCTTCAATCGCTGCCTTTGCCTCTGATGTGGCTGTTAATGTCTGTCTGAGTTATGGAACTGCATATGATCCAGCAGCTTTATACAACACAAGGCGCCTTAGGTGACTCTGCGTTTCTAATATGACAACTGTAGTTTGATGACTGGCCTCTTAACAACAAATAGTGTGCAAGGAGGTTCGACTACAGGTGTGGAGTCTTTTAAAGGACGTCCAAAGCCTGTATTTTTTGTTATAAAAATAGAAATAAGAACAAGAAAAGAAAGAAATATGAAAAGAAAAATCTATAATAAACATATGTTTATATATGTAGCAATATATCTATTTTTGTATATATATATATGTGCATCGTCTGACACCACTAATAAATTAAATAAATTGGCAGTTGTTATATTTATTTTGAAAGCATGAGTGCATTTTAGAAAAATATTAATTGCCCAACTGTTTGATAATAATGGCTATAATATCAATAATAAGAAATGTTTCTTGTAATGGCTAATGAATGGAATAAATAAAATTTTAAATTTTTGATCAGTTAGGCCTTTGGAAAAAAGCACTAAAAATCGTACTAACCCCAAACTTTTTAACTTGAGGGGTATAAATAGGCTATGTAAAATGCTTAAAATGTAAATTATTAAATTAATTTAGGATTGGTAAGAAACCCTTGCATAAACAGCAGCAAAAATAATATTTGCCATGTAAGACAAATGGAACAAACAGTAAATATAGTCACCCTAACCCATATTTCCTAATAACACGTTTACTGCTTAAATGCATTTACTCATTTGGCAGAAGCTTTTATCTAAATCTACTATTGCATACATTTGATCAGTTTACCAGCTCATCATTTTTTTTTAAGTTGATGAGCCTGTTTATGATTCGCATTGCGCATTCTTTTACGCGACCTAGTGAGCAGCTAAGCAGCGCTGTTCCAGATGATGCAAATGCAGCAGATGAGCTAAATCTGCTTCTTGTTGTTGGTGTTTGAGAGAACAAGGCTGGAAAGAACAGCTCTTTCAAACCGCTCCTGCCCCCTTTTTGCTGCCGACTGTTATTGTCGGTCAGCCACTTCCCAGGAATGTTCCTCTTCAGGCCAGGCAGAAGTCACTGCAATGGAATGCAGCGTACAACAATGTTGACTTTAAAAGGCCAGAAAACGGAATCGAACTGGATCTGGATGCGCGCGCGTCACACGAGCCGTGCCTAATTCGAACGCTTTCTTCAGAGCGCAAATAGAACCTAGGAAAATCAGTGTTTAATTGTCTCGTTTTAAGCACAGCTGCATCCCAAGCGCTGCGTATATGCTCGTACCAGGTTGAGGATTTGTCAGCCGCGCTGCGTCTGAGCGAGTGGGAGGGGGACGTCTTTTTCAGCAGTCAGATTACTCTTTGTCTGTCCTTTTTTGCTCACCCAATGGGAGCATAAAGACGGGCAGAGCCGACAGAGCTGGCTCTCAGCGGCATTCTAGCTCGCATTCTGCCGTGCGCTGAGATTATTAGCCGGGGTCAGATTGGCGACGCGCGCGCCAAAACGCGCGGTTTTACAGCGCTCATGCGGATCAATAGCCGAGTGCTGTTTGACCCTCATACAGTGGGCGATGTGGTGCGCGGATCGAGGGGGGGGTTGCTTGGTTGTTCTAGCCTGTGACATTGTTAAATGACTGCAGTAGATGGGGAGAGGGAGGGGGGATGCAGCAGGTCGTGGGGGAGGGGAGCCTGTGGGAGGTGGCATTGACATCGATAGCGAGGAGAAAGATGAAAAAAGGCAAAAGAATCTCAGCACCTGTTTCCAGGGCAACAGGGAGCTGCTGAGCATAAGTCTGACTTATCCCCCCTCCTCACTGCACTGGCCGCATGCAGTGATGCAGGCACTTCAAACTGACGCGCACACACTAACTAATAAAGACTCGGGCTTTCGCTCAGCTTTGAACATCGTTTGAAAATGGTATGAAAACCTGGGTAATTAGAGGCTAAAGATTAATATTCGGCCATTGGGGTCGCGCTGCCTCATGTCGTTCCAAATCCTTTCATATTTTAACATTAAGCAGACTTTTTGGAGAACATTTACGCAACTTTCTTTTATACAACAACTGTTAGCAGCGGCCATGTCTGTTAGTCTCTGAGTTAGCGTTGCACAAATGAAGACATCTGATTGGTTTGTGCGATACATTTTATAAATAAAAATCTAAAAATCAGCAGAAATCTGATTTGCCTGGTTTGTTCACTCTTGAAATGAAAGGTTCCTGATTGGTTTTTGGCTGCATGAAGAACCCTTTAATATTATGGAACCTTTACGCTCTTAAAAATATACGGTGCAGGGGGGTTCACGGCTATATGCCACAGAAGAAGCATCTTCCCAAAAGAACCGAAGGATGTTTTTCTGAGTATTAAAAACTTTTAAGATAAGGGTTCTTTGAGGAGCCCAAAAGCTCACACGAGCAAACCCTTGCAGGCAAAGAAAGGTATATTGTATATTGACAACAAGTGTTGCAATGTATCAAGAGGAAGTCACTTCCAAACCAAGCTGCTTTCCGCATGACCACCTGAAGCCATTGTGAAACTGGTGTGGGGAAATCTCATCCTCATGTGAAATTCCAGATCGCATGATTTCCTATTAGAATGACTGGATTTTACAAGTAAATATTAGCTGGACAACATTACATGCCACATCATCTTAGGAAAGAATTGCCCTTTAAAAGGTTCTTTGGGAACCTAACATTATTATTTCACTTTTGAGTGTTGGGTATTATGAGATGGAAAATGAGATTTTGAAATTAAATAGTGTGCAAGTTATATGGACTATTTCTGTAGTGCCTTTTCAAGCATGATCATGCTGAACAATTAAAAAAAAGTTGATTGAGGCTAAATGACGGAAATGTCATACATGAGGGAATCCTTCCATTGAACAAAAGGTTCTATGGACAAAAAGATAACATGTTCTCATGTTAATTGAAAGTGTTTTAAGGAACCAAAACGGATCTTATACCAGCTTATTTAAAGCATATTAACATCAGAATGATTAGAAATAATGTGTTTTTCACAGTATCTGTGTCCATCTCCTTGTTACCTGCTCAGCTGACCATCTTTGTCCTTTTTTTACCTCTGACAAAGAATATTCTGTACTGTCTCCCTACAGCTCTTCGTCTGGCCCCCAAACCTCCAGACTAACGTTCAGTCATGCTCATCAAGACTGCAGATCTATTGTTCTTTCCTCAGCAGCTCCAGTCTAGCCCCAGTGCTCTCGCTCTCCCCCGCCCTCCTTTCCTTCATTCTCTCTGCTGGATAATTCCCATGATATGTTCTTGCCATTGGCGTGGGGTGTACCATTCTCAAATAGGGGTGAGTAGAAACCAAACAGGAGCTCTTTACATCTCCACACTGATTCCTCTACCTTTCTTTGCATTGTAAAAGCACACATGGCCTTTATTTCTAGAGCTATTACTGAGGCATGGTAATACTTATAAGAGAGATTGATATCTATAGACATAACGTGTAACTCCCACCCCTCTGTTGCACAAACATGGCACGACCCGATCCCCTCACAGCGTAGTAAAGTGCCTGTTTTATTGACTCAATGTCTTAAGGGCAGTTCTCTTCCCGTTTTTCTCGCAGTGCCCTGCGAGATCTTAACAGGACAGGAATGAGAGAGGAATAACAATTATGTCACTGCATGAAAGCGAATGCTTGATAAACTAACAAAATGGACGACGTGAGTGCTGCCTCTTTCCATGATAACATCGCAGAGGCAACAGAGCATCAGAACAAATCACAAACATACAAGTGCAGGGGCGAGAGAAAGCCAGGAAAGCAGATGAAAGACCAGGCTGATGAACACCGTCTGTCTCTGTCACCTCATGCCCAGAAGCTGAATTCAAACCTTAACATGACACCGTCTCTGCCAAACGCAGCGCCGCTGACTGCTGCCAGATTGCCATACATCTGTTTCACAGCTAAACTACTGCTGTTCCTTTCTGCTGGATCTGAAGCAGCTCTCAGTCACCAAAGTTTACTGTTTCAAATCACGTTTCTAGTTCAGAACGATTCACCGTGCATGTTGTTCCAGGGAAAACAATGCAGTGAGATCAATAATGAAATAAACTGAGAGAGCGCAGCTGATATCTAGGCATGAGAGGGGTTGAGAGAAGTTGAGTTCGCCCTTCTCTGACCTCTCTATTGTGAGGTTTGCAGCAGTCTGAACCAGTCCTTTCACTGCCTGCTGCTTTTTAGAGGACAGCGCACAGCACTGCTCTTCTAATTCATGATTTAAAAACACTTTGGCTACTTGCCCGTGTGAAAAAAACATGTCCCTGAACACATTGGACCTCATTCATGAAATGCAAGTGGAAGGAATTTTTGTGTAAACTGTTTAGACATCTAATACAACAATTCACACAATATGTATAATATCATGTTTTATGATTGAGTTTACATTCGTTCCGCTTGTGTTTCATTAATTAGACCAGCTTTGATTAAATAATTGTACTAAAAAATTCAGGAGAAATCATTTAATAATAATTTGACATGATACATACACTACTGTTCAAATTTAATTTTTTTTAAGTTTCTTATTGTTAATCATGGCTGCATTTATTTGATAAAAAATATGGTAAAAACAGTAACATTGTAAAATATTAATAACATTTTCTACTTATATGTATTTTTTAAATGCTCCAATAACTCTGGAAAAAATTAAGAAAACAAAACAAGATACCCAAATACTCTGAATCCACTAAGTGTGAAATGGCAGTGGCTTGTCAGTGAAATAACACCATTAAAACAGGCTGCTTGCCAAATGCTCAGTGACTGAACATTTATATAACGGTGTAACATAACAGTATGATCCCACAGAGCCAGAATGCTCATCAGCACATAAGACAGAGTTTATCTGTCCTAACTGGTCTCTATCGTTTTTAAACTAAAAAAAGTCACAACACAAATTGCATTCTTTAAAAACAATTTAACACTATTATGTGTGCTGCTTTATTATTGCTGTAATACATTATGTAAGATTTTCTTGGCATTTATAAAAACACTGAAAAAAACGATACTAAATTTTTTTAAGGTAGATGGTTGCAAACAATTTTTTTTAGCTACATCTAACAAATAAAACATGTTGAAAGTTAGTCATTTAAATTTGTTTGCTTAAATGTAGTTAAAATACATTTATTGCAACCACTTACCTTAATAGAATCAGTGTACAACTAAAATAGTATATAATAAAGCTGAAATAAAATGTTTAAATATCAGATTTAAATTTAAATGTAAGATTTAAGTTGAAGAACTAAAATTAAAACCATAACTGAAATAAAATCATTAAAAACTACAAAATCACGTAATAAATATACTAAAACATAAGCTTAAAAGCTGAAATAATAACAATATAACATATTTGCGTAATAATAGCTACTAAAATAGCATCTAGAATGATTAAAAATAGTAGTTTTAAACGTGTCATTTATCCAATTTTCTAATTCCCAATTTCTCAAAGTGAAAGGTCATTTGCTTGTACATTGTTAATGTAGAAAGTACACCACATTGAAAAATCCCCATTTATTTCATTCATCGTCGAGCGCAGCACAATCGTCATCCACCCCAGCCCAGCCTCGCTCGATCCATCGAGATCTCGGCGTTCCATTAGTCGAGTCTCGCATTCGAGGGGAAGTCAGTCAGCTGGGGAGGGCGATGAGGGGGTGAGTGACAAAAAAAAGAGAGAGAAAGAAAGAAAGAACGAACGAACGAAAGAAAGAAAGCAAGCAAGAAAGAGAAAAACTGCCTCTCTTTCTTCCGACAGAGCACCTCCATCCCCATGATCTCATGAATAAATTATAGCGACTCATTGTGCAATAGAGGGAGGAATGCAGTCGAGCAGACTCGCGCGCACACATACACACGCACGCGCGCGCAGGAGCAGCAGCAGAAGCAGCGCGAGAGCAGCCGCGACTCTTTGGATTTACACAAAAACATTTCGTTAAAACACACAAATGCTGGGAGACGGATCGCTTAGGGTGTTTTATTTCACAACGTATGGATCATATAAATAGAAATCCGAAACGTTCACAAATAATATGATCCAGTTTTAACGGTTTTAACGTACTCGCGCGGCTTCCGATTTCTGAGGTAACGTTAACCGTAACGTTAGATCTCCAAGAAAAGACACAAACGGTCGCGTTTTTATTCGTTTCAGCCCAGCGAGGATCGAGTAGGTCCTCATCTTTTGTTTTTGAACATTTCGAGGGGATTTTCTCACAAGCAAAGCCGAACACGGAATCAAAGCCAGCCAACAGATCAACCTCGGGCAGCCGGAGTGGAAGGTGAGGACGGATCATTAGTGCTGTCTGTATGATCTCTTTCATCTTATTACGTTTTCCTACGCCATTTAGATTATATTTTTGTATGTGCACATGTGTGTGGCGATATTCAGTGTGATCCAAGACTCAAAAGGCTTAGGTTAGGCTAGTTTTCAATCGCGCGTGATGCTTTGAATGGCCCTGTGTAGTCGTTTCCTGCTTTTCTATGCGTTTAACTTCTTTATTCCAGCTGTCAAATTAGCAATAATCTGTCATGAATGTGTGTTTGCCTCAAATATTTAAGTACAGGACGGATGAAGCCTTGCACACGAGCTTACAGTTGAAATGCCTCCTGCTAGAGCACGAATTGGGTGATCCGTCAGGGTTGGATCTCTGTAAAAATGTGTGTTAAAAGACAGAAAAGACATTACAGATCGACCCAGACAGGGTTTTTGGATGCTACACTCAAGCTATGTGGGCATTGTCTGAAATATGTGTGAAATAAACAGCTAGACTACTGAATCTCAGTTTTAGCTGATGCACTCTCAGTTTTGCCTCAGTGCAAACATGGGTTTAAATGTGGTCAGGTCTGATCTGGGGAGTGCAAAGTGTGGCATTATATAGTACAGCTGTTATTAGATCAAGCTGCATGCTGTTAAGTGAATTTCACAGATAAATGCATTTGAGACCTTAGTGTTTCAGCGTTGCCTGTCACAGTGATCACTTCATTGCGGCTCTTTGGTTTGTAAAGTTAATACCAAACTGAATTCTTACACCAGAGATCACAGTGTTTGCTACAGGAGATGTTTTTACACGCTAGTATCAGGGTGTGTGTAAAAAACATGCTTGTTTTCCTTGTTTGAGCTGTCTTTTTAGGGATCTAAGCTGAAACCGAGCTGCTCCACATACACCGGGCAGCATGGGAGGGGGGTTTTGCCTGTCGCATCACAATACCTTTTGCATTAGCATCATGATAGAGCGCTCCACCCAGATGCTTTACATATTGGCAGCACACCTACAGGCAGGTTGGTGTAGCGGGAGGCATTTTAGGCCAGTAACGACACAGCAGGTGAGATGGACAGATGGTGAAGGTGGTGCACAGAGCCTCAGCCCTACAGACTGTGCGTTTGCGGGTCACAGACCAGGTAGGCGACAAATGCTGTGCCGCCCATCCCTTGAGGTCAAATGATGGCCACAGACAGCCCACTGCTGATTTTCTATTTTTTTAGGCCCTAATTTGCATGTGTTGTGTCATCCTAAAACACTATTGGTGATAGATCACTTAATTATGATAAGAACCCTAACCATCTGCTATTCTGGACAAACAAAACCGGGCGTTATTTTGGTTTTAAAAAGAAATGATGACATCATTACTTACCGTCATGAATATTTAACTCAGAACGTTGCATTGTCTTCATATGTTCTCTATGTGTCGAGGAAATGTTTACTAAAAGCACTTCTTGTCGCGAGGAGTTAGTCAATAATTGATGGCAGGCCGGCCTCGGCAGTGTCAAGTAAAGCTCTGGTCCTAAAGATGAGTGTCATGGCTTTGTGTCGCCCCTCTCCGGGGATACAGGCCTAAGCTTAATATTATTAAATGTGCTCAGTGTTTGTACGGTGCTTCTGTGGTATTATTAGGTAATATTTGCGTACAAGGGCAGGTTGGAAGCTCGATGGTTTAACGTTTGACAATGAAGAAAGTAAAACAGCCATAAATACTATTGTTGTACATATACAGGTTTATTGTTAAAATAATTTCTATTCTAATTTGTGCATTCAACAGCAAATTGGCATTAGTTAGAGGTTGCAATTAGTACTTCTAATAAAATATTTTATGACTACAAAATAGTAAAGTTTTCTTTTATTTTAATAACTAGTACCATGAAAGCATTTTATTTGTAGTTATGATAATACAGTCGATTGTGGAAATGACTATTTTACTATTACTAGTGCAAATATTTAGCTTTTCCTTTGAATAAATAAATTGTATATGTATATATTTGTTTTTGTACAGTGAAATTACAATAATATTGTTTTCTATTTATCTTTTCGTAATAATAATAATGATAATAACTACTAAAATGTAAAAGAACATATTTATATATAATAAACAATTTTGGGACATGCAAATCAGTGTTGTAATTTTTTTAATTTAAAGTTGTACTTTTCTCACCTTTTCTATTTGTATTTATATTGCAATAAAAAAAATATTTTTATTTAGTAAAAAATATAATAAATATTAAATACATTTAGTTTTTAGTAGTTATATTAAATACATTTAGTTTTTAGTAGTTATGATTATCTGATCTATCGTTCTATGTATGTCTAAACTTTTAAATGTTAATAAACCCATTTGTTTTTATTTGATATGAGTTTAGATTGGGTAAAAAAAAAGGAAAACAGTTTTCAAAATTATAAAAAAAAGATTAAGCATGCAATATACTAAGCATTATGTAACACACTACTGTTTATCTTTGCATAAATCATTCTGTTAGTATGCATTAATAGTGTATAATACTGTAACAAAGCTGCAGTTCTTCATGCCATCTAAAAAGAGTTTGACTCATGTTCCTGTTATATTTTTAATTTGACAGTCGCAACTCATATCAGTCTTTTCATCTGACTTTAATTGACTTGTTAATGATTAGTAGCTTCCATGCACGTGTCTCAGCTGTAACAGTAAGCCACTCCATTAGCATGCAGTGTCTTTGAGGACAGGAGCCGCGTTTTAAAATAGTCATTGCACCGGGAAACCTATCGCTTTATTTTTTAACCTTGGTTTGTGCAAACACTGTGCTTGACCTTGGCTCAGAGTGGGAGTGTGAAGACAGCAGTTTTGTAGGGGATGTGTCAACAGAGGCCCTTCTGTACGAACAAAAGGATGAGCAGGTAATTTAATCCAGACCTCACACAATGATGAATAAAAGGCTGTCCAAGAAGAGTAATTCCTCCACATGCAAATCATATTTTAGCATATTTATTTCAACTTTTTAAGCTGAGCTATGTTCACAGTGACTTAATAACATACTATTTTGCAGTATGCATATTCTTTATGCATATGTTCTGATTTACATAAATCACCTAATGTATTTGCTTAAAAGTGGTGTATGCATGTAGAGCACATTGTATAAGACTGTATCCCACAATGCTCAACCTGACTTTGAATAAGTCAGATGATTGCATGATTAATCAAAATAAAACAGAAATTGTGTTATGGCTTATAGTTATCAAATAGCACACTCTGTGATTTAATTAATTAAATGGGCTACATACATTCATCTGTTGTTTTCAGTGTCCACTTTTGCTTTTCATACACAACATGCATCTTTCCATATTTGTAATGAGAAATGCTTATAAACCCCCTATTGTCAAAAAACAGAAAACTTGTGGTCCAGAATGAAATTTTGATGGTTTAGCAAATAAAATAAGACCATTTATGCTAGTATTGTAATTTATTCATTTATGTTAGTAAGGTACGCTGTTGTATGGAATGATTTTAGACTCAAAATAAGTTATTTATACATAATTTGAATGCATGCTTCTTATTACAAACACACATATACCTTTCAATTTGAGTGTGTGGGCATTCGGGATTAAATGCTTGTACATCGATTTGTACAAATAAATACATGTTTGCGAATAAAACTGTTCTACATTAATATATCATAAATTGCACATACAAAAAGGAATCTGCATTTGTGAATCAGATGACGTGTTCATTTATTGGCGTTTTGTTGGAGTCATCTCGTTAGGTTCATTTGGATTTTGAGACTTCATTTTCGTATTTTTACAGCATTTCACAACACACACACAACTACCTATGCACAAAGATCACTGCATTAACGTTTTGCATATGCGTTTCTACACCGAAACAAATGATGTTCAACCGGTGTTTGCAGAATTATGAATTACATTAATGTGCTGCGTTCAAAGTAATTTTGTGAGTATAAATGTTCTGTTTTCTATTAAAATACCATAATTTGCATACACGAAAGGGCGTGCATTTATTGATTTCTTGCTCGAGTCAATCCTGTGTGGATTTTGAGACTCGCTTTGCACGGTTTTTAGTGTTGATGAAACGCATGCAAACATTCACTGAGAGGCAAGACCTGTCCTGGAAGTGTTTGGGAAGGTTGAGCGTAGTCTAGTTCTTGTGAAGTAAGAGTAATGCTCCAGATCACAGCAATAAAAGAGCACACAGACAGATTCACGGCCATGCCCTCTCGTTTCTGTCTGCCTCACTGTTTCAGTACTCTGGGGGGAGTTGCTTTTTATATCTGCGGAGTGAGCAACGCACACAATGTTGAAATCAACGTCTCTGCTGCAAGTATGGATCTAGCCAGGCTATATTTGGTGTGCTGAAGCATGGCTTCAAAAAACCCGTCCATTACGTCAATTTCCTCTCTCCAATTCTGTTCTGTGGTCATCAATGCGGTGGATTAAATGTCTGAGCAGTCCGAGAGCCCCTATGAAGCGCAGACCCCCATGGTCTGCCTGGGGAGAGATGTGGTTAAAGGGTTTAATGGGATCACATGATAGCGCAGTAAAGGGGACTGCTTTGTGATTAAACATTAAGATGTTGAGGTACAGATCAATGTAATCGATGTTTGAGCCGCTCCATGGCCGTTTTCCTTCCCTTGTGATGTCAATGGCTAACCGCTACAAGAAGCAGATTAATAAAGACTCTCTGTTGTTGAAATGGAGGAAAACGCATCATGTGCACTAAATAAATTGAAAATGAGTTTTCATATAGCTAACACGTGGAATGCGGTGGAGATGTTCGTCAGGAAAGAGGTCATCCATTAAGGCCACTCAGACGTTGCTTGAACGGCGTGTTAACAGGCGGGTGGCAGCATTACAGAACAGCCTGAAGATCATCGGATAGGTCTGGCTGTAATCCGCCTGCGTCCTGCCTGCTGTTTTGCCCCTGCAGCCAGTGCATTAGAGGACAGGCGCAGAGAGGCGAGTAACCTCTTATTGACTAGCTGTGTGCATGCGAGCACAGCTTTATTACCCACACACCTCTGCTGGATCAAAGCCAAAGGGCAGAGGTCATAAACCTGGATAAATCTGCTTTCATTTTTTTTTTATTTTTGCCTCCCCCTCTCCAGCCCATTCTTCGACAGACAAATTAGACGTTTTGCTTCGTTGAGGAACACTGGTAATTGCTGAAGTCAGATTGTAGGCTGCCGGACAAGGTTTACCAAAAGTGTTAAGACTTGTGGCCATCCTCTGATGATTAGCATTCCCAAATGGCCATCTGATAACGTCTGCACTGAAATCTAGACCGCATCAATGGTGGCTTTGTTTGGGCTCTATAAATATTTTTTTATAAGTTTTATTTTTTTCCCTTCAAATTTAGGAATTAATTTTTTTTCATTTGAGTTGTTCTGTACTCTGTTTAAATAGTAAGATTAACCTTTAACATTAACATTTAATTAGTAAAATAGTTTTGAAACCTGAAATGACAATTTATTAAAAGTTTTACAAAGTTTAACATTTTTAGGGCCCAATGAAATCCTTATGGTTTATTGTCCAAATTTACGTTTTCCATTACTTACATTTCCTTTCTTCTTTTTTTCTAAATTCTATTTTGTTGGTTTATTTAAATTTTGAAAACCTTTAATTTTAAAAAGTTTATTATAATTCCATAAAACTTCAACAATTTAATAATTTTTTTTTACAATAATAATAAGGTCCCATGATATAAAGTAAAATAAAAAAATAATTAAAAAATTGATTAAATTAAATTTTTGGGTTGGAATGTTTCTGGATAAAAAAAAAAAAAAAAAAAAAAATATATATATATATATAAATATATATATATATAAATATATA
>JAUCMT010000081.1:983531-997111 GCA_032357475.1 Enteromius thamalakanensis
TATATACACATACATACATACATACATACACACACACACACACACACACACACACACACACACACACACACACACATATAAAAAAGGCCGCTTATTTTCAAATATAGCATTAAACCAAGGTTTTTTTATTTTGTTTGAAACCACAGTTTTGTTTTATGAAGTTTTGGACTTTGAGATTTTGTTTAAAGTGCGTTATAAATATTATTTATTATTATTGGGTATATTTTAACGTGGTTGCCTTTGGTTGTTTTACATTTTGCATTAAGAAGCTTAGAAGTGAAGGAATAAACTACTGTTTGGAAATTTGGTTTTCTATATATATATATATATATATATATGTAATGTATATGTTCTTAAAGTGGCCAATTACTTTACATAAAATTAACTGATCTGAAAATAGAGATCTTTTAACATTTACAAATCCTCTTGGATTGATTTCAAATTCTTATTTTGAAACAGCTAAGGGCTGATGTTGTACCCAAGACTGCTGGTAAGTGTTTTTTTGTTGTTGTTTTTTTTAACTTTAGATGTGTTTTTTTCTCAATAAACCTAGTCACTGTGTTCTCATGCATCAATATCTCCATATCTAAACAGAGAACTTCCGTGCTTTGTGCACTGGTGAGAAGGGTTTTGGTTACAAGGGCTCTGTCTTTCATCGTATCATCCCTGGATTCATGTGCCAGGTAAGATCTGAATCTGAGCCCCATCGGACCCCAATGATTTGCGCGTGCACTGATGATGTGCTCTTGTGATGTAGGGTGGTGACTTCACCAACCATAACGGAACCGGTGGGAAGTCCATCTATGGCAACAAGTTTGAGGACGAGAACTTCACCCTGAAGCACACAGGGCCTGGAATCCTGTCCATGGCCAACGCTGGAGCGAACACCAATGGCTCCCAGTTCTTTATCTGCACGGAAAAAACTTCTTGGTAAATCTCATCTTTGAGATTGTTTGTTTCGTGTTTTTGAAATAAGAACCTTCAATATCTTTAAAGCCTTTCTAATGTACCAAAGGTTGTTTAGAATATAAAAATGGATTTCCATTTTTATGTTAGTGCTGACGCTACTTGTTTTTTTTCCATGAACAGGCTTGATGGCAAACACGTTGTGTTCGGGACAGTGGAAGATGGAATGCATTTGGTGAAAGTAATGGAGGGTAAAGGAAGCAGCGGCGGGAAATGCTCTGCCAAGGTCATAATTGCTAATTGTGGCCAACTTTAATTGTTTCTTACTGCCCTTTCCCATTTCAACCATGCGCATTCCTCACTATATAGTTTTTTTTTTTTATTGGCATTCCTAAATGTTCCTGTTATATGTATTCTGATGGTTCCAAATACACAATTTGTTAAACATTGATTAAAGATGGATCAAGATTCCTTTCAAAAGGTTTTTTTATTCTGTCATTTCTTGTGCTCTTGTAATATAAGTCTTAAAGGAGCCCATTAAAGTTTGTTTTGGTTGCGTTCTGTTGCAGCTTCTATTGGCCAGCAGCAGACATACTCTGTCATCTTATTACTGCAGTGGTTCTCAACAGGCTTAACTAAAAATAAAACCAATTTTATTTTATCAAACAAATAAAATCTGCTTTTATTTAGTTTAACTTGGCTTACTAAAACGAGTAAGCTAAAAAAGGTAAAATATTTAATAAATATAATAAAACACAAAACAAAATTACAATAAAGCAAAACACATTGCTTCAAGTAAAAAATGATGTTTTTAAATTTCAACAATTCAGTGTTATATATCCTATTAATAAAACTGCAGACCCAGAAATATGCAAGTTGACTCGTTTTTCATGTTTGATTCGAATTTAGCATTTGCTTTGTCCCAATAAGTTTAAATTAGGTAAATGAATATTTTAACAAAGGACACCAGAAAAGAAACCCACAATATCTTATATAAACATTCTGCAATCATTGTAAACCAGAACTGACAGAATATTACAAGTGATTGTGCTTTTAAATAAAGACCCTTTGTTTGAATTGTACAAGATTACTAGGTAGAAATGTTGGCCGATTAGGAGAGCAAAATTATCTTTAATGAGGTTAGAGTAGTTCATCCAGCAAGTTTCCTGGACCATGTGTTTGTCCCAGAGCATCACTGATGGGGTTGTTGCACATGGGACAAGAACATCTCACTTCCAGCCACTTCACCAGACACCTGGTAAGACAAAACATGAGAAAAAATTGATTATAAGTTCAAACCAAAAACGATAACAGTAAAGTTTTAATAATTGTTCTAATTCTATTAAAATATGGAAGTCCTTGACACAGCTATAAGGACAGGGTAACACTATGTCCGATTTTCTTAATCATAGTCCTCATCATTCATTATATGTACGCTTGTCCCGCCTACTAGCGCGCCATGATTGGTCGGTTGTGTTCACTGCCTGCACGCTATTGGTCAAACAGCCTTTCAGTTATTAGTTTATAGTTATAGTCCAGAGACGCTGTTTTTCAACTGCTTCAGCCTTCAATGTTTTAGGCCATTTAGAAATCATGTCCACCCTAAAAAACAATAACCAGGCAGAAAAAGCAATATCGCTATGATCACAGTCAAAACAGCCAATCAGAATCCAGACATAACTGCGTCGCGTGCTGCTCAGGGCGCGAATCCGCAGTGAGGAATATGGTTGGAATAGCAATATATAAAGCGTTGTTTTTATAATTATCGTGAGTTATTTTTTTTAGTTCTTGCTCTTGGTGTGAATAGGCTTTTACAGTGGAGAGGCACAGGCCGTGTTGAGGTCGCTTCAATGAACCTCTTTTCTTTAATAGCATTAGCATGATAAAAGACATCGGAGGGATTTACCTCTTGTGAAAAGCGTGTTGGCATGGCAACACTCCAAGCTCATCTTTAGTCCTGAAGTCCTCCAAACAGACTGCACACGTTAGCTAAGAAACACGAGGTGCATGAGGGAAAGTCAGAGCCTTTAAAGTTTCCAAACGTTTTTGAAAACTTTTGCTAACATTAAAGACAAAAGGTTTACCCCATGTGCATGCAACCGTGTCGTTTCATCTTTAAACACAACCTGCAAAAATGTAAGATTTAGTCTTATTTTTTATTTATTTATCGTTAAACATAGTGGCATCAAAAAGTGTTTCGTAGACATAGGTTATGAATTTTCAGAATTAAATGAACATTGACTCAAGCTGAATAATGCTTTAGTTGAAACTGAATCCCATATTTGAATTTTGCACCGTATTTTACTGTAAGGTTGCTTTAAAACAATCTCTGTTTTATAAAGTACTGCAAATAAAGGTGACTTGATGTAACTGACAATAAAATGTCCGAATGCAGTTTGGAAATCACAGCAAGTGTCATTTGATTTTGAAATGGTACACAAAGATAAGCTTGAAAACTTGTGCGTTTTAATGTGATTTTCTACACCTGTGGTTGCTCTAATGGGTCACCTGCATGAACTTGAGAAGAACTGACTTCATAAATTCACCAGCAAACTGAGACTTCAAACGTGAAGAAAAGTGATATAAATGAAGAGGAAAAAGTGTGATTGTAAGTGCCTTCTGATGAAATATTTTGATCATGCACTTACCATTTTGTATCCAGCTCTCACGTTGCGAGCCTGATGTCTCAATTTACTGCAAAGGGGGGGAAATCATTAACAAAAAAGGTATAAATATCATACAAATCCATTTTTATAATTTCCTTTTTTTTATCTAGAAAAATTTTATTGTATTTTTTTCTTTTTTTTAGACATTACTATAGGCTGTGTCGTATGTTAACAAATGTGGCGAGGGAGGGTTTGTAGTTCCCAGTGTTTGACATGACATTAGCCAAAAGCCTTTGGTCAAAAATAGCGCCGTGAACAAAAAGCACAGAGATACAATCTAGTCCTGAATTGTTCGAGTTCGGAAGCGCGTGAGGCCAGAGGAAGTTCTTTCTGCTCTGCGGCTGTCAGTCTGTCACAGGCGTTATTTACAGGACAATACTGATGAAGTCCAGTCACAAAGAAGAGTTTTACAAACGTCACCCAGGACCTGCATAGTCTGGCTCTTCTAGTAAACTACAGTCAACACTTACCTTACAAAGAAGCAGCAGAATATCAAGCTTAAAATAAAGATAAAGATCCCAGTGCCAAAGATGACCACATAGATGTTGAGAGGGAGTTCCTGAGAGGTCACTGGAGGCATGGTGTTTTAAATATGAATCATTTCCTGAAGATGAAGAAGCCCTGAAAAAAAGCTAAAATTGATTGATGTGTCATATACCTAGTTTCATAACAATAAGAGACTGAACAAGCGTATGGTAATATTCAGCTATTGTTTAAGCTAAGAAAAAGCATGGCATTTTTTTCCAACATGTTAGTAAAGATTTAAACTAAACAAAGTTATGGACCTTTGGGTTAATCTAAAATATACAAAGAATAGCTATTAATACATTTACAATGGCATTAAGTATTAATTTAAAACGATATCTCACCATTATAAACAGGCTCCTGAGTGTCTTTTACTTCAGTGTTTATTCTTCATACTCGGATTTGTTGATTCTTAGGATCAAACGACTCGTATGAATTAATGGCTGTTCAGTTGCATCTAGAGTATTGAGATTCTGTGAATGTGGATAAAATAAAGTCCCGACTGAATCACGGGGATCAGACAATGTAACGGACCGCAGACAGACATAAATATTCACATGCACGAGAAAACAATAAACCCCGCCCCTGTAATTCAGGAGGCGGAGCCTACATACTAGAGGATTCACAAAATTATCCAGTGATTCATTCCGTATAAAACTTCACGTTCATCAAATTCAGTTGCAATATTAAAAAAGAAACATTAATAATATAATATGATATGTAATAATCGGTGTTTGTGTTTCTATTTCCGTTAAAACGTTTGTGATCTCTAAACTATAGGCTATAACAAAAAGTATTGCATTTATCTGATATTATCTGAAAAAAGTATTTAAAGTATTATATTTCTTTCCTTTTTTTATTTGAAAAACAAAATAATTGCAGTAATTTAACTATTTAAAAAATCTTTATTACTTTTATATAAAATATTTTTTTGCCAACATTAAACAACTTTAAAAAATAAAGGAGCTTTTATTGAAAAGCATGTTTAGACAGAAATCTGACCTGGTTAAAGGCAAATTTGGGCCGGTGGTTTTGTATCCTGGGTGCTGGTCATGCTGACTCAGTGAGTTATTTGTTCACACCCTGCTATCAAGTCTGACTTTGAAACCTTTAGGAATGTACTAAGTATTACTTTCATATTTAATAAAAAGATATGAGAGTGTTCCTGCTAATTGCATGACCTTACCAAAGATTATGAAGTTATTCTTATTACTAACCTATATTTCACATTCTCATTATGCTGGATATTCAACTACTGTGTTGGATAAACCTTGATGCACCACAGATCATAATATCTTAAACATATAAGATACATGTTTTGTTATTTTAACAACATAATCACTTTATTGGCTGATTGTAATTGTCTGAAGACCTTCAGTAGTTTCTCTTTTAACATAATTTTCAAAAAACAAATGATTGATTTCTAATCCTCCTGCTCCCATCAGCTTCCTTTTTCACAAACATCCCTAAACATTCAGTCTCTCTGTGGGAAAGTTTAGCTCTGCTCTCTGACAAACAAGACTTTAACAAAGGTTAAATGACACCACGGTGCGACATTCAGAGCAAATTTCTCCACTACAAAGTGAACTTTGTCAACCATCACAGTGAGGACAGGGTTCATATTCCATCTGTCAAGTTATTTTAATTGCGAATACTTAATCACCATTACAAACTATTTGATAATTCAACATGCTCTGCACATTATGTATGACTTGGCCACAGGGTGGCGCTATAATAAGGGTTTTAAAGGAATGGTTCGGCCCAAAAATGAAAACTTGAAATGTCCTCACCCTCAGGCCAACCAAGAGGTAGATGAGTTAGTTTCTTCATTAAAAAAAATTTAGAATCACTTGCTTATGAATCTTCTGGAGTGAATGGGTGCCCTCAGAATGAGAGATTAAAACATCTGATATAAAACTCACAATATAATAATTTGCACCAATCTGGACCATCAGTTAACATCTTAAAATGAAACAAGCAACATATATTTTTAACTGCAATCCGTGTTAAAGTTACATGCCAGGTTAGTATGTTATAGGTCTGCATAGACTGGAATCTTAATTCAGTTTGTACTTTGAGACTTTAAGTTCATTCCAACAAGCCTTGCATTATTTTTATCAAACAAAAAAGTAAATAAGCAAATGTACATAAATCATTTTTTCCCTTATCTAAAAAAAAAATTGTAAATAAATTTTCCATACATAGCTGTTTTTTGTGTTATATTTTGTTAAATAGAAAAAAATAACATACAAATTTATATATATATAAATATATATATATTTAAACAGCTATGCAAAAACACACATTTCCAGATTAAGCACAAAAGCAACTTGGAAAATGAAATAATGTTTATTAGACTTCACGTACATTATAAATAAAATAACAATGTTTTAAGATATTGTTGAACGCCCCCGTTTTGTCTCCGGCTGCATGCTCCCGCTCAGAAATTTGGTCCAAAACAAGTTTAATCTCCGAGCGATCAACACTTGTTCCTAAGACACGAACTGGTGTGTAGTTTAGAGCCTCGTACAGTGGAAGGGATTTGCAGTCCTGGCAGTAGTTCAGCTTTAGCTGTTGCAGTGAATCCTTGTTAGATGAAACCACTAACACATACACAAACACAATAAACAGCTGTCCCCAATAATACAGAAATGACAAGAACACTAGCACAATGCAATTCAAACAGCTACAGTCGATACATTGCACTGCACTTGAGGATTTGCTGGATTTGTAAGAACAAGAAGACTGCACTTCTTGTGTACAGTAGCTACTCTATATCACAATACTTTACAAAACAAGTTAAAAGAGACAACTTGAAACGTAGAATACTTCACATGACATCTTTAGTATTAATACTAAGCATACGTCAATGATACGTTGCGTAATAAGACTGCAATTTGCATATAGTCTCATGTAGAGCTCAGTGTCATATCACATGATCTGATCGACTAATGAATGTGACCAGCTACATAACTCAAAACCGATGGATCATACTTTCAATCTTTCCTAGTATTATAACACAGCATAATAGGAAAATGTTTAATTTCGCTTCTTCATGTTGACTTCCTGTGGCAACCTGGTCACCAAAATATTTGGGTGGTGTTAAGAGTGTTCTGGATATGGTATTATTACGGGGTGCATTGTTCTAGGTTGTTAGGGTGCTCTGATTGGTTGTGGTTTAAGTTTTATGTGGTAGCTGGATTGTTTTTAATGGATTGATGTGGGTTTGTGGCAGTTGCTAATGAAGTGTTCACACAGAACGCGTTTTTCCTATTGCTTTTCTATGTAAACCAAAGTACCTTTAAGGGTATTTTGTAGTGTTTGATGTAAACATTTTTGAGCGTTGCAATCGCGTCTTTTGTAGCATCTCGCGCCAGACACGGGCTTCGTAAAAACACGGCGCTTTTTAAACAAATTTACTTTGCCCTGCATCTCTCATTTTAGCATTCAACTGCACTACTTTTGTATTATTATTTTTAATAAAGGGTTGGTTTTAAAGCTAATAGGGCTGTCAAGCGATGGACGAATGCAGGGGCTAGCACTCTACCTAGTCGCTACTGGCAGAGGCAGCTCGCGATTCAACTTCCGGGGGAAGTGCCAGTAGTAACTAGTGGCAGCTGCCACGGTTTCTCTCAGTAATAAGGAAACTGTTCTAAGTTGCATGCAGTGTTTTTTTTTTAAATGAAGATGATGCAAAGTTCGCACAATTGTACACAATCGTTTGTCGCTGTTTATTTTAAATGAATAAAAGTTTTGATGATGCATTAGGCAAAATCACATACAATTATATTTAGTATTTTTACTGTATAATATTCTGTTTTTATTAAATCCAATAAATCTCGTCAGTGTTTGTATATTTTTTTTGACATTTATTCTAAAATATTAAGTAAAAACAGTAGCTACAAAATTTTTTCATGTATGCTGTTATTTTTAACCTTACCAGCTGGTGTCGCTGTTGAATTACTTTCTACATACTATTAAAATTTTCACATTTTTTTTAATGTCATATTTTGTAATACTTTGCGTTTATTTTTATATTTTTATTTATATTTGTAATATCTATCTTTTTCAAATCTATTTTTATTTCTTTAAAAACACTCGCATCTGGTCTGGTCGCAAAACGGTCATGATTTAAAAAATACTATATTATATTATGATATATAAAAATGATAATAAAAATACAACTGTGAGAACTTTGCATCATCAATAAAAAAACACTACCGCACGCCACTGACAAAAGTTTTGTATTTACCGAGCAAACAGCAAGAAAAACTGTGGCAGCTGCCAGTGGAAATCCCTTGGCAGCTGGGGACGGCACCGCGAGCTGCCACTGCCAGCAATCGCACCTGATCTCTCTCCAAACTCGTACACTTGTCAGATAGTGAGCTAATCATAGAATGAAGACCCAGGTAAACAATTACTTAAACCTTGAAGTAATTATAGCTATTACAGTTTGTATTGTTTGTTGCGTGCTCAGTGTTTGTAGAAATAGTAGACCTCATTTTTGTCATGCACAACAAAGTGAATTTGTGGCAAGCATAAACCAGGCTTGGGGCCATTCACAATGTTTTGGGTTTTTTTGGCATTACACTGCACCACTTTGCCTTTATTTTGGACAAATGCCTTCTCTTCTTTGCAGTGTCTTGCACGACAAACTGTTCTAAACTTCTCTACATCTTGTTTCATTCTAATAAAACTTGCATTTTAGACACAAAAACGTGTTTTGTGCGAATGGCCCCTTTTAACGGAAACACGTGTGTCATTCTCTGTGGTGATAAACTCAGAGCAAGCTACAGCAATATTTCAGTGGGTGGTCATATGAATGAGATGTGCACATTTAACAGTGAATAAGGCATTACACACATTTCTAGAGGTCCTGATGTAATAAGGCATTTCTACTGACCGCTGGGAAAAACTCACTGTATGTAAAGACACTCTCGTTTACAGCAGTACAACATATTAGGTCAAGGCCTGGGCCAGAACGGTTGAAATTCAGATGCTACCAGTGGCTTTATGTTGCATTGCGGCTGGCGCGCAGTACGCTGTCCAGACCACTGAGCTGCCGTAGGAAACCGCGGTTTGGTGTGACGCCACGGTGGTCTTTCACAGTCTTGATGGCCTCCACTAAAGTCATGTTCTGCCGAATCATGAGGTAGGCGAGAACCAATGTAGCAGATCTGCTCAGCCCGACGGCACAATGCACAAGAACCATTCCTGCAAAATAAGTCACTGTGTCAAAATGTTCATTTGACTGCTAAAAAAATAAAGTAGTGACATAACAAATAATGAAAGATCCTTTTACTGAAATTATTATACTGATCATTTGTTACCCTGGACCACAAAACCAATTACAAGTGTTGTTTTTTTTAAAAATTGATATTCATACATAATCTGAAACCTGAATAAATAAGCTTTGCATTGATGTATGTTTGTTATGATTGGACAATAGTTGGCCAAGATACTGAGACTGAGGAAGTTGCCAAATGAATAAAAAATTCAAACATTTTAAATTAATGTATTTAAAGTTGGAAATGTACAAAATATCTTCATGTAACATAAGCTTTATCCTAATGATTTTTGTCATAAAAAAATCTATAATTTTGACACATACAATGTATTGCTACAAATATAACTGTGTGACTTAAGACTTAAGTTTTGTGCTCCAGGGTCACATTTAAGGGGTCATATGGACACATTAATTTAAAAATATCAATACAAGCCACATATGAGCGCACATACAGTAGTACACATACATAACACCAAAGGAAAAAAAAAAGTCTTCTCCTAAAGTTAGGTTCTGTGCATAAAAACTTAAAACATAAAAACATTTTATCCATAGAGAAATACGTTTTTTTAATGTTATATTTATGGGAATATTAACGGCTTTTATGTGACAATAGAGAGGAGATAGGAAAGCATTGTCATTCGAGAGACAAGAACATGATTGGCAAAGGACCAGGAAACCAAACCTTACCATGAGGTTATTGGCACCGACAGAGAAATACATTTTTAATAATAACTAATAGCCAAAATTTGTTTAAGCCATGTATTTGTGTCTTATTTTTAAAATATATTTTTATCTCATAATGCAATCTATAGAAACACATAACATGTTTTTGCTTTTAATAAGACTGAGAAACTTGAAAAGGAACTGACCTCCGGTGCTGAGTGCTCTATGAATGAACTCGGCTGCTGGGTAGAAGTTGACACTCATGTCGAAAGAGGCCGAGTCGTGAGCTTCGATGCCGTGATACGTGATGTTCATGCCAGCATAATACTCTGCGCCGCCTCTCCATTTGCTTTGAGCACAGTTGAGGATGTGTGTGATACCAAGCTTGACCAGTTCTTTGCGGTTTGAGGCAATTTCTCTGCAAATTTAAGTGCGTTTACCCATTACAACAGGATTAAAATGCACTCTTTTACTGCTATTTCATGCGTTGTTAAATGCATTACTCAAAGCAAGGCGTTTTATGATCCATGATATCGTTTTTGTTGTTGTTGAAAAATTCTGTATTGTTTTTTTTTTGTATAGGCATTGAGCAACTAAAGCATAAACTTGTGTTCAGCATCCTGCATATGAGCAAAGCTACAGATATTCATGGGCTACTCACTGGTCACCTATGTAGAGTCTTGGCCATACTTCATCTGCATGATTACAGGCGGTTTTCCCAGTGTACAGCAGACGCTCGAGTTCAGCAACAGTTAGTACAGGAGAGCCTTTCTCTGAGTCCTTTCTGCTGGGAGATCTGGAATTACTCCGGGACCGGGACAGTCTGGACATGAAAGCCATCTGGACTGGCCTCCAGTGGAGCTATAAAACAACACTGAACATGAATACAAAATAAAAGTATGAGTTAAAATGTAATTAAAGGGACAAGTAACCCCAAAATTAAAAATGTTGACAAACAGTTAAAATGTTAAATAGCCATTACTTATATTACTTAATACTTACGTATTTAGGTTATCATGAGTGTCGAGGATAATGCATTGCAAGTAACAAAGTAATGCATTACATTTAAATTTAGAAGGAAATATCTGAGTTACTTTTTCAAGTAACGCTATTTACTTCGTTTCCCATGTTTTGACTTACAGCTCTTATGTTGCCATGTCCAGAGAAATCGGGAGTAAGTGCAGAGGCGTTGTGTGAACATGACGTTACTGTAGTTCTAGACTAAATATCAACATGCATCTACTCATCTCACCTGCACAAAAAGATTCAGTATTCCTCTAAATAAATAAAAAGAGTCAAATGCAAACTCCTATTATACAAACCTTCAATAATTGAATATGTTAAAAAAGGCCGATATCATTTATGTAATTAAAGCCATTTTATTAACCAGTATCTTTGCAACTGATCATTGATGATCCAATTCAGCCATACTAATAAGCAAAAATTACATTTGATTCATTTTTGTTATTGCTGAGGGTTCATATCTTTGATTTTTTCTTTTAAGAAAATAGAGTTATGCTAGAGTTAGAGGGTCAAACAAAGATGGAAAAGATGTGGTTTTAGTTAATTCTTAAAGATGGCAAAGGATTCGGATTGACTTGGGCAGGTCATTTCACCAGGAGGGAACATTTAATGTAAAAGACCATGAATATGATTTTGTACCTCTTTGTAGTGGCACTATAATGCTTTGTTTGATGTTAAAGCCTGAAGTTGGTCACTGTTAAGTACAAAGGAGTGCTGAGGACAGTTAAACAAATCTATAAAAAAAAAGGATTTATTTAATTTTTTAAAGACATATTAACACTAACTTCACTTAATAGGACAAAACATATGTAAAAATATAAACGGATTGATTTTCTTTCTAAATGTTTTAATAATTTTAATTAAAAAAAAAAAAGACGTTATATATTATCTTTTTTGTTTTACTACAAAGCATGCTTTATTATTTAAAAAAATCAGGTAAATATATGATTTTGACAATTATATATTAGTCTATGATTTTGGTAACCCAAATACACTTAGGACATACCTAGAAAACTGTATATTTGTTGAAGATTGTCATTTTTAAATCCACTATTGAAGTGGCCATTTTTGCAGTGATGCCACATTTGCATATCATAGCATACAACTAGTGTTAGAATAAAGACTAAGGAAACAATTTTGTAGCATATTATTTATTTAAAACATGAATATTCATTAAGTTTAATGCAGTAAACTTACACAATTTCAATAAAACAAGTGGCAATAAACAGATTACACAATTTGCAATGTTAATAAAGAAAATAAAACTAATTATTTATAAACGCAAGAAGCATAGAGAACATAAGCAGTGGTTGAACCTTGTTTAAACCCTCATGTACTGTTCAAAATCAGGTCACTTCCTGTACAGACAGGGTAAAAATAAACATTTTTAAGGGAGTGAAAAAACATATTCTAATATTAGTACTTTTCACACATTTCAAAGAATGAATATATTAATTTATAAAAATAATTTTAATCACTGTTTTTGACTACCACACCTATAAAATGTTTGTAAATGCACATTGTTTAATGATAACATGAGAAAAAAAAATTATTTTTACAATTTTTGGCTGACAAAGTATTTTTTTTGTATTGAAAGACTGGGAAAATGCAACTTTTTTGCTTTATAGGATAGTAAAAGGATACAAGCAAGATATGTTGGGTCTGTAGAGTGGCCTTAGAATGTAAAAATATGCGGGTCGTATTGACCTGGGATTGGAACAGTATGAACTTAACTATTTTTGTTTTGGACATTTCAAAACACATGACCCCAAACAAGGAAAAGTCCAGAAAAAAATACACAAGTTACCTGCTATTTCCAACAACCCAAATTCAAAAAGGGTCAAATTGAACCGGAACAGTACATGGGGGTTAAACCTTTTGGCTGCATGCTTGGCAGTGAGCAGTCATAACAGCATGTGACCCGCAAATGTATGTGTAACACACACAGCACATCAGACTTGTTTTTGTGTCCTTCTTTCGATCACAGACCTGACACCTTTTCCTCTTAGCTGGGGTTACTGGTGCGAGGTAAGAGTCTTTGTCTGGCAAAGAGCGTGCTTGTACGTCCTTCACCATATTCCTAGAGACTGGAGTGCGGGGAATATTTTCCCGTCTCTGCATGAGAGGAGACACCAGAGCTTTCCCAAGCTCTTCCAGAAAGAGCCTCCTTCTACAAAGCTTCCCTTTGTTCCATAAAGGATTCATTTCCATCCACAGCACAAATGCATTGTAGGCAGAGACGTCCAACATGTTGAAGAAAATCACCATAGGCCAACGTAACGCCTTACTTTGGCAGGTGTAATTGGCAACAAGCTGGAAACAAAACACACACACACACACACACACATACACTAAAGATTTAGCTTATCAGCTGACATTTAATTGAACGTTATTTGTGCCATTTGGTCTTGAATGAAATTCAATAAATAATACAAAGCAGTAAAATACCTTGTCAAGGTTGTCAACTCCGCCTTTGGTGTGGTTGTAGTCTAGGATTATCTGTGGCTTCT
>JAUCMT010000081.1:1007309-1044320 GCA_032357475.1 Enteromius thamalakanensis
ATTCTTCTTGATTTCAGAATGTTTAGATATTTTGGCTGGAAAGAAGGCAAAAAATCTTGTCTTAGAAAGCATTTTTTCAGTGTGCATATATTTGATAAAAAAATACAGTAAAAACAGTGATGTTGTGATATATTATTACAATATAAAAAACTGTTTTCTATTTAAATATTTTAAATGTAACTTATTCCTTGTGATGGCAAAGCTGAATTTTCAGCATCGTTACTGATACAAATTCACAATTCTGAGAAGAAAAGTGAGAATTGTGAGATATGAAGTCGAAGTTATTTTTTGTTGCTTTGAAGAAATTCTGGGAAGAAAAAAAAATGTAATTATTTTTTTACTGTCACCTTTGATCAATTTGAATGCAACCTTACTAAATAAAAATGTACTTAAAATCTTTTTAAAAAATCGTACTGTTTGGTCACTAAGCAGTTGATGAAGTCTTGTATCCCACTGTAGGTGGCCACGGTGTCCGAGCGCTCCAGAATCATGGAGCTGGAAAAGGAGGTGTCCGATTTGCATCTTCAACTGAGAACTCTCCGGGCTGAGACCACAGGATCAGCTTCACCTCCATTACAAGACAAAAAGGTCCATTCACCCCCCTCGAATCCATCTAAACAAGATGCGTTACGACATGTTATTTATTGCACATAAGAAAAGATTTCCATCGTTAGAATCGATCACCATATTCTCTGCACTCTTACAGATCAAGGAGCTGAACTCTGAGTTAGAAAACAGACAGAAGGAAATGCTCCTATTCCAGCAGAAACTCACCTCCTCTGAACAAGAGAAAACATCCCTCCAGCAGCAGCTGCAAGATCTGGTATTATACACTAATACTGCTTATTTACTAATTTAAAACCTGTTTTTTTATTTCACAAAATAGTGATTATTTTGATGATTATTCTTACGTCTCCCTCCAGCTCATATGGTCATCTAATAACTGCTTTATATTATTAAATTATTTAGATGTGCCTGGGGATACATGAAGTATTATATCATTAAAAAATCTTGTCTTTTAAACCAATACATCATGAGAGGCAGTGATTTAGGCTTTATGTAAAGAGGCAATAGCAATTTACCAAGTACTTAATTTATATAACATTAAGGTAGCGCTTTATTTTACGGTTACAGTACATCTGTTAGTTGCTTATTAGCATGCAAATTACTAGAATTTTAGCCATTTATTAGTGCTAATTAATCACATATTAATGCCTTATTCTACATGACTTTATTCTACATCCCTAATCCTACCCAATACCTAAACCTAACAACTACCTCACTAACTATTAACCAGCAGCAAAATGAAATACGAGGGAAAAGTCGTAGTTATTAGTGAATAAGTGTTCTTAGTGTTACCAACATTAATGATCAATTATACACATTCATATAAGATTTCTATGTAAATAAATGAGTGAAATTTTTTTTTGCTTTTGTTTGATTTCAGAAGCAGAAAGTGGACGCAGCAGCCGAGGACAATAATAAAGCAACACTAGCAATGCAAGGTACGCAAAACATGACTCTAAAGTACCTTTTATATTTGCATCCCTCGCAACCTGCGCCAACGCGAGCAGCTTTTGCATGTTCATGAGATAAACCAGCCATTGCCAGCGGATTCATAATTTACAACGGCACAATTACTTTCTCAGTAGTCCAATTTGTGTGAAAGTTAGAGGAAAATGATCATTTTAGCACAAATACTGCTACATGAGCTTTTCTATGACTGCTTTTGTTCACCGGCAGAAATGGAAAGGAACATTAAAATGCAGAGAGAGAAGCTGGATCAGGTGTCCAGGGAGAAGGAGGACCTGCAGAGGGATGTGGCCGTCCGGCAGCAGCAGGAACAGACGACAGAGCATCAGATGAAGGAGCTGAAAGAGAAGTTGGGCCGAGCAGAAGGAGAGCTGAGCAAAAACACAGCGAGAAGTGCTGAGCTGGAACAGCAGGTGGTGGAACTGAAAGTCTTCAAAAACCAAACCCAGGTGACCAAATTACATTTTTAAAACAATGCCCATTCCTGCTGTCTTATACACTACCAGTCAAAGGTTTTGAGTGGGTAAGACTTTAATATTATTTGTAGCATGTTAGAAGGATCATGTAACACTGAAGCCTGGAGTAATGATGCTGAAAATTCAGCAATAAATAGCATTTTTACAATATATTTTAGTATGTATAAGTTAATTTAAAAGATTATAATATACAAATAGCTGTTTTATTACTGTCTTTTTGATCAAATGAATAAAATCTTTGCGTGCAGAAGAGACTAAACTCTTAGGCCCGGTTTCACAAACAGGGCTTAGCTTAAGCCAGGACTAGGCATTAGTTAAATTAAGATATTTCAGCAACTTTTATAAAAATGCCTTATAAGAAAATATCCCAGGTATGCATCTTAACACAGAACAATGACTCTGACGTGTTTTAAGATATGTCAGAGCAAGATATTTCCATCTGAGACAGCTCAAACATGCAATTTAGTCTGGGACTATCTTAAGCCTTGTCTGTGAAACTGGGGGTTAATTACTCAAAATCTTTACTATATTTTCCAGAATGCCCTAGTTTAGCAGTTTTACACAGCTTAAAGTTGATGTATTATGATCTTACAGTAATCATAACAATAACAAAACTGATCAAATCATACCTAATAAGAAAAACTGTAATGGTATTTTACCATGTTAAAATATTGCCAGGTTGTCTGAAGAATCGTGTGACACTGAAGACTGGAGTAATGATGCTAAAAATTCAGCTTTACACTACAGTAATAAATTACATTTCAAAATGTTTTCAAATGAAAGTATCCTTAATAATATTTAAAAATATTCTGTTTTTACATCAAATAAATGCAGCCTTGGTGACCAAAAACAAAAACTTACCAACCCCAAGCTTTTATATCTTAGTTTATATTTCAGCATGCACATGAGTGACCAGAGGTTTTCTTTCACTCTTACAGTGTGATGAAAAGCTGGAGCAGATGACGAAGAGGAATAGGGAGTTGCAGAAGGAGGTAAATATGCTTTATTCTTTATATCATTAAGATAAACAGTGACTCCTGGCTACTGTCAGCTCATATCTGCTGTCTGAAAGGTACTTCGAAGGGTGTGACTAATTGAGTTTATTTGAATTAGCGTCTACCAGTTCAAAAGTCACCTCCGTGTTGCTAGGATGTCATGAATTGTTGCTATAGGGTGCCCTGGTTGGTCGCTAGGTGGATCTCCTTCACAGACCGCATGATTTGAGGTATTCATGTTCATACAGTAGCACTGGTGTACGGTAAAGTTTAATACTTAAGTGTTATGAGTGTGTTCAAATCACTTAACCTTAGTTAACAGCGATTACTATGCTCACCTTAGCAGATATCAGTAGCGACATTAAAACATATTTAGCATTTGTAGCTGAATAAACAGGTTTGCTTCAGAGGCGAGCAGAGATTTTTCACTGTGTAACTACTTTTACTGACATAATGGTTCAGACGTATTGTGAAATCATGCATGAGTCCTCTACATCTGACCGCCTACAGGCTGCATGTAAAGCATGTTCTTGTGTGCGCTCATACGTGGCCTTACATAATCACCCCAACGGCCTGCACTTATCAGAGGAGACTTGCCTCCTGGGGTTGTGCTCTTCACATACGGTAAGACTGTGTGAAAGAGTAACAGGTCTTCTTATGTCAGTGCTACTCAATCAAAGGTTCTTGCTTGATTCAGCATCTGTATTATTGTGACTGTCCTGCGGTGGTTTAGATGGTGGTGTTGATTCAGTCTGAGATGTAATGGAAAATAATCAACTGAAAATGAACTTTCATTTTCAACCATCCAGTAAGGAACCTTTTTAAGAGTGTTGTTCTAAGCCCATATGATGCATAGAGCATGAATTGAGATTTGGTGAATGCTCAAACTTCTGGCTTCTTTTGTATCCATGCAGTAACTTGTTTGTCATGACCATTTGCATATATTTTGCTCTATTCCTTACACAAAAATATCAAATTGCTTCAAATATTAGCACACAAGTCAAATGGACTACTTATGTGTAACTATGTGCTGATGTTAAATAAAAATAAGGAGCATCTTTTTTGTTTTGAAAGTAAAAGTTACATTTTTTATTATTTAGAAAAAGCTAATTATTGAAATTTTTGTTGTTAACTGTACCTTTAAATGTATTTTTAGCTCCTGTGTTGAAAAAGACAATCTTATTGTGACCTCATTTTGGACTTTTGTCCCCTTAAGGTTTAAAAAAGCAGAGCTAATTTAGCTCAGCCTGAATTTCATTCTTTTTGTGTGTCATTCAAAGATTGAAGTCTCTTGCACTTCCTGTGCAGCAGCTTTAAAAATAAATGCACAACTGTGCAAAGGTTTGAGTTGTAAGAATTTTATCCGTGCATGTGTTCACCAAGTAAAAACATTAATTCTGTGAATGTGAACATGAAATTGAACGTTCTGTACCATTACTCCAGGCTTTAGTGTCACATGATCCTTCCAAATCATTTTAATCAGTTTATATTTATTAATAAAATAAACCGGAAATAGAGGCTTTGCTCATGCAAGGGTTTTCATTTCTCAGATGTATCATCGTGTAGAAACAGGTAATACGGGATGAATGAGCATTGAGGATGAGAACAGTTAGATGACGGAGAACAGCAGAAGGAGGGATGTGGAGAGGGGCGGGGCTTGTCGTCCTTACATAATGAAGCTGCCCTGTGTGATGCTTTTCAGAGCGTGTGTTTGCGCAAACGTGAGCGTGTGCTGGAACCCCAGCCGAGCGAGAGCTCGTGCCTCTCTCTCTCGCTGCAGGGGGCCGAAGGGGGATGTATTATTGATAGGGCACATTTGTTTGGAAAAAGCAGGAAAGACACAGCAGCATGGATGTGACCGCGCTCCAACAGAACTACACGGGCAGTGTTTATAGCTCTCTGTGCCAGGTAAAGATCTTCTGTAGTGCACTTTGTAAGGATGCATGATACTATATATCAGTGACCATGCTGGTATTCAGGAATGCTAGCATTTTTTTTATTATCAGAACTGGGTTAGGATGATATTAAAACTGGATAAGATATGGGTTTTAATGAATTTTCCTATTTCGTTTTGGTGCCTGATTGCATTAAGAATTCTAGATTGTAGGGTTAATGTGAACGCTGTTTGTTGTTGTTGTTGTTTTCTCTTGCTGTATTGATTTTTTTGACCATTGTCACAAATAAACTTAATTATTAAGTTAAAATAAAAAGTTCCTAGAATTGATTCTTAGAAGCAAATTTATGAAAATTAAATTCCCCATCTGAATAAATACCATTTATTAACAATTTATACATGTTTACTTATTTTTTCATGTTTACTTATAATGTTTGTTTATTTAGTTTTCGTGTAATATTTTATATTTATAAATACATTTATTTTATATTTATTCTGGTTAAAGTAACAAAATATTTTTATAATTTTAGTTTCAGATTTAATTACAAATAACACTGCATTTGATATTTTGCTGATATACAATGCTTTTTTATAACCATAAATAATAATAACCTGTGATTTTATGATCAGTTGTATAACCATAAATCAGATATTTGAATTTATATATAAATCCGTGCTTTGAATTAAATTCTCCACCTGGCAATAATGTGTAAGGCTTATAAAATAGAAGTAATATCTGAAATAAAAATAAAATTTTGGATGCTGATAATTATTATTAAAATATTTTTTTCAGCTATCCCTGTATGCATATTAACATATTTTTATTCAGAGAAAGGAAATAAAATACTTTGTGTCCCTGCATCTCGTGCGTGTTATTTCTGTTGTGGAGATTGAGTAGAAGAATGCTCTAATGCGTCTGAGTCTGAATGAAATGGTTGTTTGATGACTGATGACAGTGTAATTCTCACAGGCTTTCTGAATGTAAACACTGAATTTCTCAGACATCAGCACAGCCAAATCTCTGCTGGCTCATAATAAAACATTGATGTTTGGTTCTTGGCATGTAGATGATATTAATTATCAGCTCGGCCAGTTGTGGGTGGATGTGCTTAAGACAGTAATTAACACTTCAGTCTGATGCTGAGTGATGGGATTGAATTACAGGTCTCGTGGGAACTGTAGTCTGACTTCACCAGATGTGATGGTCTGACATGCTTTTTCTAAATATCTCTTGTGTATGCATTACTTTGAAATGTGATTTATCTTCTCTGCTCTCATCGCAAAATATTTGTTCTTGAAAGGTGACATTCACCCCACTATATGTTGTCCATAATCGTTTTTCCTAAAACTTCTTTCTTTCACTTGTCTTCTATCTCGTCCACCAGCTTGAGGCCCTGAAGCAGCAGAACTCTCAGTATCAGGAGCAGCTGAGTTCAGAAACAAAGAGCATCGACTGCCTCCGCAAAGAAATGTGAGTCTCCTGCTTACATGCACTCATGCATTTTCTGTTCATTGACTCTTTCACTATCGATAGTGATACTAGTGAGAGGACTGGAAATAATAGTGAGGAAAGGAAATGACATAATCCAGCCTCACGTTTACGGACCACCGAACAACAGCTTCAACCAATGAGCGTCATTTAACATCTTTCAACTGTATCTTATTATATTAATTGTCTGCTTAGTTGGAGCTATAAAGGATCTTGATCTTAATTAGTCAGTTAAGAACCATTTTGATGTCTTAAATTAGATTTGTGAGTCACAGAATGACATCACAAGCCCACATGGTCACAACAGTTTTGATTTCTGAATAACAACAGGCGTAATGTGCGTGTTCTGACATATTGAGCGGTTGTGCTCATGTGGGCGATGTGAGTTTGAACCTGGCTCCCAGCATTTCCCATTCAGAAAAATCAATAAGGGGAAAATGTAGAGTAGGAATTTATTTTATACACCAGGAACCAGGAAGGGTTCGGTGACACCTGCTGAAAACATAATAAATAAATTAGAAAAATTGCTATTCAAATATTTCATAATTCTTACTTTCATAATTACATAACAATTGAATTATGTTTTAATGAATTTAAAGAAAATTGTTTACAAATTTTATTTTAAGCATTTAAGCAGAGACATTTAGCTCAAAATTTCTAAATTACAATACACATACACATTTTTAACAAAATATCAATTTTATTTAATATTTAAACAATTTTTTTTATTTTATTTTGATTTACGCTAATTTAACAGTGCGTTTAATTTTTTTTTAATGCCTTTATTTAATTTTGAATTATTTTTATTTTTTTGTAAAATTACTCTGTTTTTGATTAATAAACATAATGCACGTCCTGACACAAAGAGCTTTTGAATCTAGTTTGCAGTTTACCAAATAAGCCAGGTTTATTTCAGTGAGTCTGACTTATTGCCAGTTAATTTGGTTTGAAATAAGTCAGACTATCTGCCAAAAGCCTGGCTTAAAGCCTGGCTTATTTGGTAATGATCATCAATAAAAAAAAGAAAGTAGGGTAGAACCCAGTTTTATACACCAGGAATTTAAAAATAAGAGAAACTACATAAATATGTAATTTATTAAAAAAAAAAAAAGGTTCCTTTTTTATATTTCTGAATGAATGAATACATGTTGACTCTGAATTGAAGCGCCACAATCCGAAGCTCAAAGCCTTTATAACTCGAGCTGATCTGACACACTGCTTCAAGCCATGGTTGATTGGCACGTCCAGTGAGTCACGGCTCCAGTGATGCAAGCAGGTACTCATGTGGAGCCTTTTTTTGAACTCTTGTGCTGAAGATATTCGTAGCCGAACGTTTTAGAAGTGAGCTTCTCTCCTCTAGGGAGTTTTATGTAACCGCATCTTTCCAGCTGCTGTTTTCCGCCTGTCTAACGGTCTCGACTCCACGTGAGATCCCATGGAGTTCCTTTCAGAACACTCGGTTGATCTTCTGATGCTCATGAATATGTATCTTCAGATTTTTTATGGTATTCTTTTCTTCGTGCAAACAAAAGAGGTTAAGCTGTATGGAAAACTGAATATTCTTTTTGAATTTGTGGGGTCTTATAAGTCGTAGTTTGTTACGATGATGCATTTGTTCTCATAATTTAGAGACTTAACTGTGATTTTCTGCATGAGTTTTGAGCGTGCATGATTTGATTTATTCCTGCATCATAATGCACCCTGGGTAAAAATAGATTGGCTTATTCGTTACACATGAGGACGATGACGGTGACCTTTTTGAAGTGTTTTTATTTATTTATTGAGCTCACATTTTAACTACCGCTTGTTGTAACCAAATGCTGTTATTTGTCAAGCGTGATGGAAAGCAAAGATGATATATTAAACGTGATCCATAGAAGAAAATAGGAAAGAATGAGAGGATTGATATCAGGGTGGATTGAATAGTTGATAGCTTGTTGTCACTGCCGTCATAAATTACATGAAAATCACTGTGCATTAGAAATACAAAAAAAAAAAATTTTTTTAGGCATTAACTCTCTCATCTCTCTCTCTGTGTAGCGAGGAGCTAAAACTGTCAGCCAATCAGAAATCTCAGAGACAGGTGTCACTCCAGGACGAGAAAGGGACCTTGGCTCAGAAGTTGGACGTCCACGCACAGCAGAAGGTGTTTATCTGTCTGCATCTCTCTCGTCTCCTGTCAGCTCTTCTAAAACATGTTGCTCTGTGACGTTCTCCATCAGTTTGAAGGATTGAGTTATCATGTATCACGTTTTTTTTTGGCAGCCTGGCAGTGAAACTCTGACTAGCCAGCTGGAGATTACAGAGAGGTAAGTGCATGTCTTTGACTCAGTATAAGTTCATTCAGTCAAATCAAGACGGAAGTCTTCAAGTGGAAGTCTATGGCAAAAAGTGGTTTAAAAGCAAAAATGTTAAGCTTACTCACCCTCAGGTCTCCCAGGATGTAGATGAGTCTGTTTCTTCATTAGAACAGGTTTGAAGAATCGTAGCATTACGTCACTTGCTCATCAATGGATGCTCTGCAGTGAATGGGTGCCGTCAGAATGAAAGTCCAAACATCACAGTAATCCACACCACTACAGTCAATCAGTTAATCTTGTGATGTGAAAAACTGCATATTTACAATAAACAATTCCTTGAGGTCATTAAGGTGTTATACATTTTTAATGCTTGTAAACGTTCTTTAATCAGTGCATATTGAATCTGTTCTGATGAAAAAACAAACTCATCTACATCTTGGATGACCTGAGGGTGAGTACATTGTCAGCAAACGTTAGTTTTTGGATGAACTATTCCTTTAAATTCTTCACAAGCTTTCAAAAAATGAATTTATTATCTGTGGTTATAAACAGCACGTCACAGATGCTTTTGATGGTGCTTAATGGAGCTCTCTTTTAGTAATTGTTCAAATGAGAGCTGGATTTGAGATCACATGCACTCTGGAGGCTTTAAATGTCATTTCATCTCGTGGGAAATGAAGGCTTTCAAAAAAGCTTGTCAGTACACGTTCTTTACAGATCAGTGTTTTATGATACAACAAGATTACCACATCTAGAGACGATCTGTTTCTGTGACTGCTGTTTAGTTGAGAAGCTCAAAAAAAGGTTTTGGCTTTAGATCTATTGTTTTCCTCCACCCTAAAAATACTGCACAGTCCCACTGGAGGTTTGTTCATTTTTTTCCAGTTTTTTTTTTGTAAGCTTTTAATCTTTGGAGCTCCATTGAGAGATGGTGTTATGCATGTTCTCAGAGTGCATATGGCTTTTGTAACATGACTGGAAATCCAACCAGTTACAGTGCTCTCTCGTCTGTCCCCACAGTGAGAACTCCAATGCAGTAATGTCTGATAAAGACAAAGAGCTAGAGACACTACGAAGTGAGGTAAGAGCTTTGACTCTTGGGTTACTTAAGTCTTACTAAACCTCTGGATCATTCTTCAAAGTATGTTGTGGACTGTCAATTTGTTGAATATTAAAAAAGAATGCTTCTAAGTAGATTAAATTCATATCAAAACACTAAAGCTGTCTAAAGCAGTTGTTACTATATGTTTCTTTTTTGTTGGCGCTTAATATTGTTGGATAAGGGAAAAAATCATAATTTGTCATTTCAGATTGCAGTGCTTCGGGTGGAAAATGCCATGGCCAAGACACTCCAGTCAGCTGTGACGTCTCTAGAGAGGGACAAAGCCCAGCTGCAGAGCCGAGTGAACAGCCTGGAGCAAAAGCTAGAGGTCCGGCAGATGGGGAATGGAGAGGAAGTCCCTTCAGGTCCGTCAGCGTATTTATGTTTGTAATAGGATGACAGCATTTTGCATTCTGTACTGTATATTGCTAGCTATTCAAATTAACATTTAAATCATCATATTTAATTTAAGAAACCTCATCAAGTTATCATTTTATTTTTTATTTTTAATCCAATTTTATGTTTATGATTTCTTCAGTTGATTTTGCTTTGAATGTTGCTACACTGGAAATGGAAGTAGTATGAGTAATACATACAGTACTACTGTTTTTATATTCATTAGCAGGATGAAAAATGAATCTAAAATAAAACAAACATACATTTTTAACAAATCCTCCTATTTTCAGCATTGACATTCAACGCTTTTCTGACCTGAGCTGCGTTTCCCAAAAGCATCGTAAGCCTAAGTTGATCGTAGCTCCATTGGTTTCAATGGGTCTACGATGCACTTAAGCGCGCAATGCTTTTGGGAAACGCAGCCCTGAATTACTGTTCGTCTGTCTCACCTGTAGGTGATGCTGCTGTAGACCAACTGAGAGAAGAGAAAGAGTTTGCTGAGGGACAGGTAACACTCTTATGTTCTAATGGTTTTAGGATAAATGTGTCAGTTTCTAAATTCTGCCATGTTTTCTTTCATGGATCAGATCAACTTCCTGAACTCAGTCATCGTGGACCTTCAGAGGAAGAATGAAGAACTAAAGGTGAAGCTGAAGAAAATGGCATTGACAGAGTTCAACGGGAATGAGGAAAATGATGGGTGAGTCCAACTGAGTTCGACATCTTGCCTTTTTCTTCTTTTGTCAGATATAAAGAAATAAAGTCAGAATAGTTAGTAATAAAGTCAATTGTGAGATATAAGGTCGCAATTATGAGAAAAAAAGTCAGAATTGTGTGATAACACCAATTTTGAGCGTGAAAAAAAAGACTGATATGTTCTCAGAAAACTCTTAATTCTAACTTTATATATAGGAATTGCAATGCAATTCCGACTTAATATCACGGTTTTGAGAAAATAAGTCAGAATTGTGATCATTTTTTATTCAGTGCGAAAACATGCTTCCAAAAATTGCACTACTTGCATCTTCATTGCTAAAAAAATAAGTTTTTATCCTCTGTCTGTCAAGTCTTGGCGAGGTCAAAAAGAAGAAGAAAGCCCCACCGCGTGTTTTCTGTGACATCTGCGACTGCTTCGACCTGCACGACACGGAGGACTGTCCCACACAGACACAATCTCCAGACTCGCCTCCACACACCACATACCACGGGAGCCGCAGCGGAGAACGACCCTACTGCGACATCTGTGAAGCATTCGGTCACTGGACAGACTCTTGCAACGATGACCAAACTTTCTGAACTTCCCCTCAACCCCTTCGGCCTGTGAGCAGGTTATGCACAGTTCGCTTTCGAATAGATTATACGCTATTTTTGTACACATATATACATTCGAACCCCTTGTACATTCCCTAAATGAATCCGCCCAAATGAAGGCTAAGGTATGCTGCATTCATGGAATTTAAATGTTATGAAGGCGAGAGATATTTCTGTGTTATTAATACTGTTTTGTGTGTTTGTACGTTTTTCACTGTCCTGTGTTGATTGATCTAATGATGAATTACCAGCAAGAAAATTGGGAACGGTTTAGCGATACTTAGCAGTGTATTTAAAGCTGCTGTGTGTAATTTCTAGTAGCACAAAATGAAATTGCAAAAATTCTCTCTGCTATTGTAGTCCCATCCCAAAGTCACTCCATTGGTTGAGTCCGAAGCTGACATTTCAGGATGCTTAAACAGCAATGGTTTAAGAGCTCCACAAAGCTGTATCCTGTGTTCGGATTGGTAGCACACTGCGTACTGCACACGAGTCAGTATACACTGAATACTGCCCACTATTTTTAGATAGTATATGAAATGGTACACATCATGCAACAATAGAAATTAAGCTAAATTTTGTTTAAAAATTTTTATTTCAGCTTATTTGAGTAGTGCATTGTTGGGATATGATTGTATACTGCACATTTTCACCCAGGTATTCTATGCATACAGTTATTATACATACTATGCACAGTATACTTACTATAGTATGCGGTATGCTATTCCGAACATAGCCACAGCTGCACTATTCAGTAATAATTTGCTCTACGAATGGTTTACTTACAGTTGTCTCTGCATATTAAACCAGGATAGAAGATTTTAAGGAAGTTATATTAATGAAACTTACGCACTTCAGCTTGAAGAACTCATAACGGACTGCTATCACAGATACAAAACAGTACAAGTGCACCAAACAAAGCTGAAGCTAACCACTATTAACTTATTGCACTTTTCACTTTAACTGTATACAGCACATGAATTTAACTGCCATTGTGTGGAACTAAGTTATTTTTACTGTTAAACGTCAGACATATAGTTATAATAATGTCATATGAATGGCTTTTTATGTGTATTTTGATGGTATGTCCTGTAAATTTCAGGCCTATTCACACCAAGTCCGATTTTTGGCATAAAATAAATGCACTGCAAGATTTTAAGATTGAACCGTATTTTTGTGTGCTTACAATGCAGAACAGTTACTTCAGGTATTCAGACTTTTTTATTATTATTATTTTGCAATTCTGCATCAAAAAACATTGTAGAATTGTTTTTGTGCAAAAAAATGGCTTCCAAATATTTTATAATTCTGAATAGTTAGTCACCTCTAACTTGGTGTGAACAGACCTTTACAAAAGCACAATTTTTTAAGCACAAAATCATATTGTATTATTGATGTAATATTAACAGTTTATTTAGCTTTTTAATTTAGTTTAGTTTATTTAACTTAATAAACTGGTAACCTGCAATGAAAGGTGCACAAGATTATATTAAATATGTTATCTTCATGATTATTCCCCATTGGTTTAAATTTATTTGATCAGAAAATTTTACATTTACTGCAAATATATGGTCTGTTTCTACTGAAATATTGTGACAGTCTTTAACTATTGTACTGTTTCATGTACTGTATATTCACTTGAACTCAATACAAACATTCAAAGATTTTTCTTGCCTGTCTGGATATATTGCGCATTCTGACTAGACATTGATTTTCTGATTCACTGATTTTCAGTCTTGATCTTTCATCTATATTTATATCTCAGAGTTTTATAACTGTGCCTGTAGCTGAAGTTTGAAACAGCTATCTCATAATCTCTCAATTTCACGCAAGGATGGAAAACAGATCCCATCACAATGTTCTTACAGCTCCTAAATAGAACAGAAGGGGCCTGGTCAATAATTCATGTCTCTTAAAAATGCGGTAAATTTTGAACCCCACAAAAAAAAAAAACGAAATTAGCATATTTTATGTTACTAATTACGATGTGTTTGCTAATTAGAAGTTTATGTTTTGGCCAGAATACAAGTGATGTTTTTATTTATTTATTTTATACAATATATCCTGTTTTATATGATAAGGGATTTTAACACGTCTGTCAAACGTTTATCAAATAAAAGTTCATTTTCATTTTATTTTGTAAATGGCAGAGTTGTTGACCGATCTCGCGAGATTATAAAAATCAAAAACCGTTGAAGAAACTCAAAAGCGCGCGCTCAGGATGTTTTGACAGAACGCCGTGTCTGAGGTAACTTTAAGATACACGACTTACATTAACAAACTCTTGAAAACTTATAGAAAACATGAGAGTAATGTTTAAAATGTTATATCGTTTAGGTGTCGGTTGACTTTAGGTAAAATTAAATTATGTCTTTTATATTTGATCTCTAATAACGTTACCCGTTTTTGGTGAAGCTTGCACGAGTTAATGCGATAAAGTGTCGTTAGGGGGCGTGCTAACAACGCCATAACTTTTATGCAACATGGGTAACGTTAACGGTAAATATATAAAACTAGTAGTAGAAAACTTTTCAAAATGACATGTTTAGCTGTGTTACCAGGGCTATAAATCTTTAAATGATAAAAAAATGCTCTAAAATAAATAGGCTAGTCAAAAAATAGGCTAGTCATAACCAACTCATTTAGCTTTTTTTATTAAAACAAATTGAATATGCTAAAAACAAGCACTAATGATGAAATAAATACAACCAAAATTAATCAACTGTACAAGACAAAATCCTTTCAAGAAAACATGGTCCCAAAGTATCGCAAGTTCCTTGTACGATGCTTCATCAGATTGAAGTAGAGTGGATTTATTGTTGAAAATGACATCACTTAAAAACTGCCAGATTGTGTTCAGTGAATTGGATTTATTGTCCATCAATCAAGAATTAAGTTCCAGCTCAGCTGGTTTTAAAATGAGGTATATATCGATTCATTTTGACGTGTAACAAAATTCTTCCTCCCCTTAAAAAGCTGTAATGCTTTGAAAAACTTTAAAAACTGAAAAAAAAAGCACACATCATGGAGACAGAAGGCACACAAACCATTAGAGAATCTATAAACAAACCAAACACCTGCACTATAACCATACAACAATCTGCAAAGTAGTTAGAAAAACAACTAGTAGAGTCATTAAATTAAATAAACAATTGAAAACAAAGATGATCACAGCAGCAAATCCATCTTTTTTCTTGACAAATCTATGCAGTGCATTCACTCTAGTTACTGTTAAACTAACGCTGTATATCGTGCATGAATTGGTTGGAGCGAGGCTGCAGGTTTCTCACAGGATCAGGTCAGTGTTTGCCATCAATCTCGGTTCACTGGCACAGTGACGTCTGCAAATGTTCGCTCCAGGTGAAAAGAGGAAGCAGGTGGTGTAGTTGGGTCAGGATTCCTCATCGGTCTGTGACAGTGACGTGTTTGAAACGTGGGAGCAAACTAGTTAGCTTTAGTTATCTAAGTCCTGAGAAGATGATTCCACTTTACTTTTCTTTGTGGGTGGGGAACCATCTTCACTTTCCTAACAAAACACAAAAACCAAAAAGTAATTCTCAAGTCATTCCCAGAATGAACAATTTTTTCTTTTCTGAAAGTAAGTGAAGCTTTTACCTGAGTGTTTGTCGAGGTGTCTGATGGGGACTCCTTCTCCCCGGATAACGGAGTATCTTTTTTGCTTGTTGAGGTCTCTAAAGGGGTGGAGTTACAATTCCCTGCAAAAATTCAACCACAACTGTGATTCAATTAATTGTGATGCATCACATGTCTTTCAGAACGTGCAACATTTTGAATCCAGTATTTATGAAACACTACTCACGCTCAGGCCATCCAAGATGTAGATGAGTTTATTTCCTCATTGCAACAAATTTAGAGAAATTTTGTACCCTTAGTGTATCAATCCAACAGTGTCTCCTCTGCAGTGAATGGGTGCCGTCAGAATGGGTGTCCAAGCTGGACAAATAAACTGATAAAAACCACTCCAGTCCATTGATTAACATCTTGTTCAAACAAATCAATCAAGATTTTCTTCATCCATAATAATTGCCTTCTCCACTGAAAAAGTAAAAAGTAGTTTTAGAAAACAAGTTAACCAAATAAGCCAGGTTTATTTCAGTTAGTCCGACTTATTGTCAGTTGATTTGATAAAAATAAGTCAGACTAACTCAAATAAACCTTGCTTATTCAGTAAATGTGTTTTATAAAACAGGTCTGAATCAGGAGTGAAATATGCACAGATCAAGCACCGTTTATGATAGAAATCAGTCCAAAACAATTCTAAACTAATTTGAGAGTGGATTTTGATGTGAGAGGACAACAGGAGATAGGCTTTCCACTAGAGAAGTCTACTTGTATTGTGGTCAGAAGCAACAGTTTGAAGTTAAAATGCATATGTGATGGATTTGTGTCTCACAAACATGCAGCTTTTGTCTTCACAAGACATTAATTGATGGATTGGAGTCGTTGGGATTTTTGTGATGTTTTTATCAGCCCGTTTGGACATTCTGACGGCACCCATTCACTTCAAAGAATCCGTTGATAAGTAATTGAAGCTTTAAAACTTGGATGATATGATGAGAGTGAGCTTTTTATTTCAGGGTGAACTATTACTTTTCTATGTGTAAACATGAATTTTACTCATGCGATCAGAGTGGTTTTGAGATAGAGCAGAAGGTGCTGCCAGGGATTTTCACTCGCTACTGGCAGCTTTTGTGGCAGCTGTCGTGGTTTTTCTAGCTGTTTTTGCTGTTTGCTCGGTAAAAACTAAATTGTTGCCAGTTGCGTGCGGTTGTGTTTTTTAATGATGATGCAAAGTTCCCACAGTTGTATTATTATTATTATACGTAATAATGTAATTTAGTATTTATATGATTTACAATCGTTATAAATATATATATATATATAAATAGGCAGAGTGTTTTTAAAGAAATAAAAATGGATTCGAAAATGATAAATATCACAAAAATAAATAAAAATCTAAAGAATAAACGAAAGTATTACAAAATGTGACATTAAAAAGTGTTAAATTCAATAGTATGTAGAAAGTATTTTAACAGCGACACCAACTGGTAAAGTTAAAAAAATAATTTTGTAGTTACTTTTCTTATTATTTTGGAATAAATGTGAAATAAAATAGATACAAACAATAATGAGATTTATTGGATTTGATAAAACACAATAGTATACAAAATATAACTATTTGGAAATGACAACAGTAAGGATATATAAATATAACCCCCCCAACTCAATGTAGCAAAATTCCCATGCGACGAATTCCCGGCGACGCCCCTATTCTGGTCACATCTGCCAAATGGTTCATCAAAACCATTATCATTCAAATAAACACTACATGCAACTGAGAACAGTTTCCTTTTTACCGAACAAACAGCGAGAAAAACCGTGCAACCGAAACACCGCCAGGGAGAGCACTAGCCCCAGCAGGTGGTTTTTCGTACCTTTGTCAGGGGATGGCGTACTGCACTTGTTTCCATCAGCGTGAGCAGCAGCAGTGGCCTCTGGTGTCGGGCTCGTGCTACAGCTGTTCTCCATCTTCACTGGAGAGGAATCAGCTATCGAGCTCTGATTACTGTTCTCATCTAAAAGTAAAAGCGCAGCTTGTCATTTCAGAGTCAATACTGTCAAATTACATTATGCACAGCCTTAAAATCTTTACATGGTTATGAGACTGACCGTGCATGTCCATCATTCCTGGAGAGGAACTGTTCTCTGGCGTCGTCAGCTCTGATCCATATTTCTCCTCTCTGCCCTTCTTTTTTTTGTTCTTCTGCTCAGAAGTCAGAATATTAATGATTTACAGCTTCATAAAATGTAAATAATGCACAGTTGTAGCACACCTTAACACTTACATCGTCTGACTTCGGTTCAGTCACTGGAACCCATTTGAAGATACGCAGTGAGGTGTCTCCAACCGTCACCCATTTTTTCTCCCTGTGAATTGTTAAAACGAAGATCTGTAGCCCAAAAAGAAGTACTTCAATAGCTATTTGATTACTGGTTAGCATTATCCAGTAGCTTACATGGCCTATTATCGTTTAAGATGAAATCACAATCTGATTTAAAAAGCCATATATATTTATTTCTGTAATTAAAATACAGTGATGAATGGTGCACAATAAAAGCAAAAGTAGACAGTACTGATGTGTTTACCGAAGATAAAATACACTTAAATGAACTGCAATGGCAGTACTTTTAAAACAACTACAATAAGAGCTATATGATACACAAATCATATAATCTAATAAAACGAGATATAAAAAAATAGCATATTAAAAAGTCATATCTAGTCAATTTAAAAAGAGATGTAAGCAAAAGTGCCCGTGCTTGCAAGAAAAACTGGGTAAATGTTGTGCTTCATAATAAAAAAAATAACTGCACTCCAAAATTCAAACAAAATAAAATGCAAGCAAAATGGCTTTATATTTAAAATATCTAAGATATCTGACTTGAGTCTAAAAGCCACATCTTTGAAATGTTGTTTTAATGTTATTGATGATTATCAGGCATGCAGTCGCTCACTTCCCTGTCCCAGCCCCCACAGCGCTCCATGTGTTCAGCTTTATTTGATGTAAAGAGACTCTGAGCTGCATTTCAACTCACTGCGTGCGTTACAGCGACTCTAGCGCGCACAGGTGAGCTTACCCAGCCTTTCATCCCCCAAAACACAGATGTTACACATCACAGTGCGCCAAACTGCAGCGAGAAATGGCTTCATGTGACTGCAACGAAATGGCTTCTGGGTTCAACCCACTTCATCTCCATCAGAAACCTTTGAAACCCATCCAAAACATTCATTTTTACTGCATGGTGTCGGGCGAGCGCACAGCACCTGGCGTGCGCTCGAGTTCACTTCTCAAAAATGACCCTTATAATTTCACTTTCTGTCCTCGTTTGTTCTTTCTCTCTCCTCCCCCACAAGCGCATTTTTTTCTCTCCAGTGAAACAAACACAGGGCTTTTTTCCCGCGATCTTACCATTTTCGTACTTTATCAATAGCGGCCATAACGCGTTTGATGTCATCTTTGGCTCTGCTCCGGGTCTCGGCGCGCACTGACCTGCCAGACATTCCCGCCGCTCGGTAATATTTTTAAGCTCGCCGGCAGTTCATTCGCACGCACGCACGCACACACACACCGCATACAGCGCGCCTGCGCCAAATCCACTGCGATCGAGACCCGATTCAAACCCTTTTGTTCTTGAGGGGTGTTTTATCCTTCGCGTAATTAGCGTGCAGTGATTTACGGAATCTTACGTAGGTTCTTTTTAAAGTGTGGGTTTGTCATTTAGTTGCACCATCTGACAGTATGTTTGTGAAACATGGAATAAAAACGTTATTTTGTGTTATGTTATGATTTTGTTATTAAAATCAATATTATTACATAACCTACATGGCTTAATATAAACATAACAATAATTATTGATAATAACAATAACATTTAACAATTTTAAATGTAGTTAATCTTAGTCCAGTATAATACATATAAATATTAATAACACTATCATGCAATATTCTAATATAAAATTGTGTTAATAATTTGAAACAGTATTCATCATGCAATAAAATGCAAAAACAAAGACTTGCCTGAACTCTTGTAAATTGAATAGTCTATATGTCCTTTAAATAAAATTAAATAATATACAAATTATTTCAGTCTTAATTTAATAAGTTACCTAAAACTATGCATGTTAAATATTAAGTACAGAAGTGAAAATATGCAGTAATAGTTTTTTTTTATCAAATACAATATGACATCAACATATAGGGTCAGACAGTAACTGAAATTATAGTTACATTTAATTAAAAAAACTTTGTTCATCTAAAACATTGAATATTTCCATATTGTGTTAATTTTACCATATTTCTATTTTTACAATTAAATAATCAGACAAAGCAACTGTTTAGTTAAGTAATTTTTTGTAGGTAATTCATTTATAAACAGACTAATGTCAAGGACATGAGATGTTCATGAAGCTCACAAATCGATGATTATGCTACATGAATATACATTAACAGCTATCGTTGATATCTGAATAAATATTATTATGAGTGTGTGATCATAATATCAACACTATATAGTGAATATTAACTTAAGATACATTAGCTGAAACTGTAACAGAACTGCGATTGTTCTTCTCATCGTCCTCCTCATCGTCCATTTTCTTTCCTAGAAGTTTCATGCAGACCTTCTTGAGGGCTCCACTGAATGCTGGGCTGGAGAAATAATAGACAATGGGATTGAGCACGCTGTTGAAGTAAGTAAAGCAGACAGTGGTGTAGAAAGCCACATTTGCATCACGGAAATACTGGCAATCACTGTACCAGCTCTTCAACACCCAGACAGCGATACGGGAGACATTGCTCGGGAAGAAACATACAATGAAAACTAGAGCGACTGCTAAGATGAACTGCACGGCTCTTTTGATTTTGCCCTGTGTGTCCACTGTCTTACTCTTCAGCTGCCATGTAATACAAGCCGTGCAATAGATAACAATGCCGGTGGGCACAAAGAACTGGATAACGTAGAATGAATTGTGCCAGTCAGATAATGCGTTGTGCCCTAAACATATGTTGAAGCTCTCACACTGTGTGCGGTTATTTCGATAGTAGAAATGCTTGTCTGTTAGGAGGTAGACAGTCATGGCTATGATCAGACCCCACAGGCCAACAGAGACCCACAGGGCGTAGGTCAAACCCATTCGGTTGATGCGGTTGAGAGGGTGGACGATCTTCAGGTATCGGTCCACGGCAACAGCAGTGAGGAAGAATATACCAGCAGCTCTGTTGGCGGCCAAAAGAAAGAGCAAAATACGGCAGAAAGCGTCTCCGTAGACCCAGTCCTTGCCCCTGCGGTAGTAGTCGGCCCTGAAAGGAAGGCAGAAAAGGACCAATGCATCAGCCAGAGCTAGATGGGCAAGATAAATAGAATTGGGCTTCCAGGTGTCCCTGTGGAAGAAGAACATTGAAAGGGCGAGAACGTTCCCCATAAGGCCCAATACGAACTCCGTGAACATTATAGGGGGGAGGTATTGGTCCAGCATGGGTGTTTCGTAAGTGCAGCACTTTGAGGAGTTGTTCATGATAAAAGTGCTGCTGTGAAACTAGACAAAAGTCAGCGAACTTCAGACCTTTTCACTATTTAGACTCATATGGCAATGATTCCCATGAGACGTGTTCTTAAGGTGTTTGCTCACATCCAAACGGTGTAGCTGTAAGCATGCACACGGACAACAAAAAACCCAGGTGTGATGGGTAAATGATCTCTGGAGGCATTTGTGTCTCCTGTGAATTTAATAATCATATCGCTTTGCAACCCGGGACTCTCCAAAAGCGTTATTAAAATGATAACAGGAAGGATACTTTACACTTGGGCATACAAGCAAACAATGAAAAAGTGAACAATATAATTAACAGAGAACTTTTTGTTTTTGTTGAACATGGTACAATGCGAATCTCACAAAAGTACAGTTCATTTTTTTTATCCAAAATATATTTTACTTTGATTTTTTATTTATATTTAATAAAAACATTTATTTAATGATTTTTATTGTATAAAACAAGCTTAAGCTATTAAATTGAGAATGCTTTCATGGTTTATACAATTGTTCTTTACAAAGGTACTTTTCCCCCTGCAAAGAAACAAACAAACTAAATATTTTGTTCTTTTAATATTTTTATATTCATTTAAATGTATACTAATGAGAACAAAACAAAAATCACCTTATAATATGCTACTGGTTGTTGCATTATTGTCATTTAAATCTCAGTGCAAATACAAATCTTATTTTATTCCTGCAAAATATGTTTCCTTTTGTTTTTGTTAAATCATCAAATGCAGTTAAAAGCTGTCAACAGATTCTTTTGCTATACTAATACCAACTGTTCTCTCATATCTGGTTTGAATGTACTACATGATTTAAAAATGATAGTTGCATACAAAAAATGCTTTTCACAAACCCAAATAGGGTTATAGAACAGAAAGTAATGACATATATTAAAGATCCAAGAAAAAAGGCAGAAGAAACAAGTACAACATTTTGATATCACTTAATAAACAAAATGTTCTTTGTTAACTTGTAAAGGTGGGGATGCAGGGGAGAGTTCCAGCATCTAGGGGCCATTGCTCTGAGGGACCTGCTCCCCATGGAGGGCATAGTAAATAAATTGAATAAACTGGCACCAGAGGACTTGTGACTTGTGTAGGGAGTTAAATCAGTAGGGGTCTTTGAACTGCTGCTGTACACAACCTTCAGCTCTTGGCAAAGAAAAGCTATTTGCAGATTTTTTGATTTAGAATACATTTACATTTTTGTAGCATTTGTTGAATTTATTTTGCATTTTTAATGATAGATGTCACATATAAAAGATGCATAATTTCCACCTCCTACTGGACTGGAGCAAGGACTGAAGCACAGGAGAGGAATTTTATTGTGGTATGGTGTAAATATCAGGTTGATTTTCACCTAAACTGATTGGAACATTTGGAAAATGATCAGCAAGCTGCATGGAAAATGATGTTTAAAGTAAGTCAAAACTGTAAGACAAAATTGCACTGAAATTGTATTGATCTTACCCAACTGGATATTCATTAAATATTTGTGTTTTGCAGAATACATTTATATGGAACAACATGAGGGTGAGTAAATTATTATTTTTTTTTATTATCCTTACAAAATCATCAACCTAGAAAGCTACTGCAGTGTTGCATTGAATGCATTGATAAAAGAGACAATACACAAAAGAAGTGTGTCGAATGAGACTGAAATTTATTAGTCTACTGTTTGCATGTGAGAAATGCTTGAAGTCACATCATTCCAGACCTTTGGCAACCAAGAGACAAAGCAGCTATCAAGAACTGAAAAACCCCAAGGATGAAGCCAAGTCCACGGAAATTCTATACAGTAAATAAAATAGATATAAAAGGGCTTTATGTCAATGTGTACATTTGGCCAGGTTTGCTGTGTCACGTCGCATCCGTTTCAGTAAAAGTGCATATTGGGCTTCACTTTTTGACCTCTCCAAGATCGTCAATGCTGTCGTCATCCACCTGTGGGGTTACACGAATATGAACGCGTCAAAAACGGCATCTATAAAAGATTCTCATGGTCAGAATTTGCAGCTGGATCTGGGATGTTCGCTTACCTCAGGCCACTTTTCCTGGATGACGTCGATGATGTCATCTGTAAAGTCTCCCTGAATGATGATTTCATCTTCTGCTGTCACTGAGGCACCGCAGGAGAATTTCTGAGCAAAGAACCTCTGAGCCTCTTTAAGTTCAATGTCTGATGTTGATCACAAAACAACAACAAAGTTACTACAGGGTGAAAATGCAGATGGCAGTCTTTTAACTACAATCCTTCACAGCCTTACCAAAAGTGGCCAGGCCGCAAACCCTTGTGACGTATTTCTTTTTAGCTCTTGGGATTTTTGCTATTGAGACTTTTTGTGGGACAGTCTTCTTTTTCTGTTTGATTTGACCTCTTCCACCTGCAAAGGGGAAAAACTAAGTTAATAAATTAGCATTTCAAAGCATGTCAGTGGCATTTAATGGTAGCAACCAAAAAATTGTTACAAATAACTGTCTGTAATTTAATTATTATATTTGATGAAAACCTTAAACAAATGAAATGTTATTTGCCAAGGCAACAAGTTTAATTTGAGGTACTAAAATTAATATAAAAATAATGTAATCTATAAAAATACATTTATATAAATATTTTAAATAGTCCAAACTAGAATTAAAATTCAAAGTTATAACAATAAAGGTTATAACAATTCAAAGATAGGTTTGAATTGACCTAAAAAAAACTGAAGGAATAAAAGTAGCCAGTTATTGAAGCTCATTAATAACCATGAACATAAACTTTCACTTAGCAATAATTTTAAATCATTTAATTGGACAGATATAGTGGTAATTCAACTCTTGCGAGATGGGGTTTTAATAATAAATGTCTTTAAAAAAATGCAAAAAAATAAATGTACTACATGTTGATAGAAAAGGTAGGCAAGCATTAAACATTAGTATCTATTTCTCAAAAAAGCCCTGGCTCTGTCGAAAGTTCACTGGATAATGCATTGTTTGTCATCTTTTGCTGCTGAATCTTGGTGCAGTAACTGGACGATGTGTGCAGTGTGTGATAAGCACTTCCACCTCTCCAAATAATTTTTGTTTAATGTAAAAGAAAAATGTTGAACCTCTCTTCTGTTTCTTTTTCTCCTCTTCCTCTCCCACAGGGGGCGCCTCTCCACCGCCACCACCACCACCACCACCTCCTCCTGTTATTTCCTTCTTGGGTCCTGTACAACAGCAGTGACATCAGTGAGCAAACTACTAACTGATACAGCAGTGCATGCCATAATGGTGCCGAACACTTTGACAAAATTTTCAGTTTCAAATATGAAAGAGACAATCCTGCAAGAGTCAAAACTGTAGAGGCAATAAATAAAATGGCAATCTAGCTGAACTGGTAAAAAAAAGCACTTTTCAGAAAGTTGCTGTGAAAAACTATACTTACCAAGAGTCAGTTTAGCAAACACATCAGGAAAGTTCTTCTCAAGCCACTGTTTGCATTTGGCCGGCTCAGGCATGTACTCACAGTACTAGTAGAGCGAAGCAGAAGCATTTTAATCATTTGCTATCTACCAACAGAATGCGTGATCATTTTTAAAGGAACAGTTCACACAAAAATGTTTCATGTGCAATGGATCCTCTGCAATGAGCTGGAGTGGTGTGGATTATTAGTGTGTTTTTATCAGCTGTTGGGACTCTCATTCAGACGGCACCCATTCACTGCAGAGCATCCACTGGTGAGCAAGTGATGAAATGCCAAATTTCTCCTTATCGGTTCCCATGAACAAACAAACTAACTAAATCTACATCTCGGATGGCCTGGGCGTGATTACATTTTCAGCAATTTAGGTTTTTGGGTGAACCATTCCTTCAACATGTGATGTACTCACCTCTACTGGCAGAGAACACACTGTAAGCAGAAGAGGAGAGAAATGCTAGTGTCACATGACTGCAAAACCAGAATGATAAAACTGTACTAGCTTGTTTTTATTATTATTTAATTCACAAATCACAGTTTGCATTGGCAGTGCATTAATGACTTTTTTGAGGCATTTTCTCACCTCCGCAGTAGAGAACTTTCAGTGGGTATTTTGCATCTGGGTCGGCCCGATCCACTTTATTTTCTGGTGAGCCCGACTCTGCATTTTCAGTAGTAGCCATGTTACATGAATCTACACAAATCATACAGATGGATTATTTCAGACTGACAACATTTACATTTTCATTTTGCATTTTTTAGCAACATAACCAGCTTATGCATAGGGGCCAACATTGTAACTGACTGTGCAAGGAAAAATGTGCGTTTACAAGATATTAGTCACAAAAACAGAGTAAAGTGTTTAGTTTACAATAACTGCAAAACCAATATGGTGCCCTCATAATGCATACTGAAATGTGGTCTGTCTGAAAACGGTTATACTCAAAATCTATAACAGATATAACTAACCACACATCATGTCATAACCAAAGATGTAATCACACAAGGCCCATCTGACAGGAGAGACCATCCACATATAACTTCAGCATGATTTATCAACCTTGGGTAATTTTTAATAATCGTTTTAAATGAATTACACTCTCAAAGCGTGCGGTTTTGGTTAATAAAGATCACCAAAGATTAATTTAAGCGCATTTGAACACATAAATTGTCAAGTGCCAGCTGCAATACCCTTGTGGTGCTTTATAGATAACCAACACACTATGATCAGATGCAAAAGCTCTTCTTAATACACTTATAAATGCATTCAACTATGGTTTAAAACTCTTTTAAAGTCACTGACAGTGACTTGAATCTAGAAGCCTCCGCACAATGATCATCCATCCACTCCATTGAGCACCCATTCATTAGCTAGCGCTGCTAATCACAGCTGTCCTACAGCAGCCACGCGCTCAAGCTCATACATACCCCGTCGATATAATCTCAGTACAACTTGCTTTTGAGTAACACCTTGATCATTATTAAATTAACTCGTGCGGGTGTTGCTTAAAGGGTGAAAGAGTTGCTCAGCACACCTTCACTGTCTGATTTGGCTTTGGGTCCTGACAACGCCTCTCTAAGGCAGAGCAACAACGTAGTTCGCGCCTTTGCCGTATTACATACCAACTTCGTGATGCAATATTTTCGATTAAAACTAAATTGATCGTTTTAAAACGCGATATACGATTTTTATGTAAATAGTGGTATGCAATTTAATCAAAAACCTATGTGTAATCTGAATTTTGAATGAATATTTTAAACCAGGCATCTCGTTGGACAACCCCGTTAAGCGCGGATCATAACATGCCGTTTGAGAATTCCGAAAATAATCACCCGCTTCATGTCACATACATTTCACAGCGATTCTGAATTCATATTTTATTGATTAGGGTTACCAGTGATTAGGGTTAGGAGTTACGCTAATTATATTGCATTTATTGTTGTTTTTTAATCTCGAGCGTCTTGTTTACACTTAAATAATGCATGTTTAAAAACAATCAGACTCAACTCTGTGATAATCAGGCACCGATAACAAGATATTGATATAGTGCATCGCTATGATGTTGACGCTGCTGTTTTGCTCATTTAAAGTGAAAGTATAAGTAATTCGAAGTGTTGTCTGCTAGTTCAGACATTTGTCTGTCAGTGTTTGTCCGATGCAGGATGTGATGGAGGGGTTCAGAGAAAGAAGAGACTCTAAAACTCTCGGAAGTTTTTCGATATCAAAAGGTGATACACCCAACGTTTCAATCTTCGAAATTATAAATCTAAAACACAATGATTATTCTTCGCATTAATTAATTTATTTACAGGATCTCCAGTGGAGCCCTGGCACAGTACTCCTGTAAAAAAGGTTGGTTGGTTGTTTTTAATTGTTTTGTGTGCAATATCGGTTATTGTATGCACACACAATCTGACATGCACTTAAAATTAAACTGCAAATTAGGTGCTGGGCGTCCGGCCAGAGGAGAACTGGCCCCAATTAAGTCTGGTTTCTCCCAAGGTTTTTTTTCCCTCCAGTCTCTCATGGATGGGGTTTTGGTTTCTTGCCACTGTCTCCTTTGGCTTGTTTAGTTAGGGGCACCTCATTTCTTGTGATCATCATCGTTTTGATTTCAGAGACCGTCTCTGCATTTGAAAAATAATTAGTTTTAATTCTTATCATTATACATTACCATCACTCTGTTCTTCTATTTGATAATGTTCAGTGCTTTGCTCTACATAAGCACTATATAAATAAAAGTGGTGGATTATTAATTGATAGTGAAGAGCTAGTTGGTTGAGTCTACAGAGCTAGAATGTTAATTTGTAGATTTGGTAGACATTTTTTTGTCATTGCATAACAGACGTGTAGTGGCTAGAATTCTGACTGATAGCTATTTGTTTTTTAATAATTATTAAAAATGACTAAAAAGCAAAGTTTTCTCTCCCTTTTCCTCTTTAAACATATTGAATACTACATATACTGTGTGTATTGTGTTGTGTTTCTGTTTGCCATGGCACATTGTAGATTGTATCTGTATATGTGTCTATGTTTCTTTGTATTTTTTGTAACCTTTTTTAGGTCAAGCAATTATATTTAAAAATTTGACTTTACGGTTATTAGTGAATAAAGATTTGATTCTGAGTTTATGATACTCAATCCTTCAGGATCTTTATGCTGCTAAAGAGGCACCAGATGTTTTCTCCACCAAATTCAGAGATGAAAACAGAACAAGGCCTGCAGCACTGAGTCTACATGACCTCTCAAAACCTATGTCCTCTTTCTCATTAACACAGGATTTCCAGGTAACAAGAGGCTTGAAAACTGAGTCTCTTTTGCTGCTTTTTTAAAGTATAATTGTATTTTTAAAGGAATAGTTCATGCAAAAATAAAAGTCGACTGGAAAATTTACTCTCAGGGCATTCAAGATGTAGGTGAGTTTATTTCTTTATGGTGAGAGGTTTGGAGAAATTTAGCATTACCAGTGGATCCTCTGCAGTGAATGGGTGCCGTCAGAGAAAGAGTCCAAACAGCTGATGAAAACAAGTAATCCACACCACTCCAGTCCATAAGGAGAAGCGTGTTTGGAATTCATTTTAAGCTCATTTTCATTTTTTATTTAGCTATTCCTTTAAAACTGTGAATGCCAAAATTCACAGTCCAAAAGTCAACTCTTGGATGACTTTGTGTTTTTGTTAACTAAGTGTTGGCTCATTTTTGTGACGTTACTAGCCCTCAGTTAATGGATTGGAGGCCTCCACTATCCAGAGGCAGCGTCTGGAGCTCCAGCTTCTCATAGCAGAACTGAAGGACCGCGATCAGGAGCTCAACACTATGGCAGCAGCCCATCACAAGCAGCTGCTGTCCTGGGAGCAGGACCGTCAGAGAGTGCTGATCCTGGAACAGAAATGTGCCCGACTGGAGGGTGAGAGTGACTCCAGAGCAGGGCTAAATAAAAACAAACGTAAACTATTAAAAGCTGAAATCAAACATGATAATTTAAAGCACAACAATACTAACAAAGATGAAATCTAAAACTAAATTAAAAATACTGAAACCTTTAATTAATAAACAGAACTGTGTGCGTGTTACGGAGGAGCATTGTAGCCAGAGCTACTTCTGTTTATGTCTATGACGAATCACGCTGGTACCGGGCTACTCTGCAGGGTTACCTCCCAGAGCCTGTCCAAATATAATAAACACTTATTATATGTCCCATAGTGATTGAAAACATGATTTTAAAAAATGGATTCATGGTGTACTCGCTTATTATATTAATTTTGTACATTTTGAACACATAAAAGTTACAGACTGCAGCTTTAAATTTAAAAGAAAATAAAAATAAATTTATTTGAAATAAAAGCTAATTCAATGGTATAGTAATAATAGTATATTATAATAGTATAAGGAAAATAGCACTGCAAGTTCACTAATAATCCTACACCAAACACAGTTTCATTTTAGTTGAAAATGGCCATTTTCACTCTTTTTCTGAGCAGAATTATTGTTTTTGCTACTGTACTTTTAGCTATTCTATATTCCTCCTTAAATGTAAACACTTCAGGTAAGCCGAAAGTGACAGATGTTGCGCCGCAACAGCTAAAGTGTCTACATTGGATGCGGTGTAGACACAGTCTTAAAGTGTTTTTTAATTCAGTCTTAAATTTTTAACCTTTGTTAAAATAAATAAACGTGTTGAAAGAAATGACAGTGCTTGTCTTACTGATCCCAAACCTGAATAGTAATGTATTTGCCTGCTTGTGTTTCTTTAGATGAGTTGGAGAAGCGTAACGAGGTGATCCGAGCTCTCAGTAAGCGGACGAAGGTGGCGGAGTTGAGAGAGAAAGACGTGTACAGAGAGCTCAACAGCACCCAACAGCAGCTACACGAGCTGAGCTGCAGACAGATGAACACCACCAGACACGAGCAGGACTTGGAGGTGAAGTCAGATCTATTTTTAGGCCTGAACTTTTGGTCCATATCCCGTTACTGTTCCTCCATCTTCCCACATCATTACTTGTCAACTCTATTTAGCTTATGAGAAAAATACTTCTTAATTAATTTTGATTTCTAATACGTTGTTATTCATAGGAGAGGAACGAGAGTCTGAACTCCACAGTCATGATGCTGTCATCACAGATGGGACAGCTGCAGGTGCGCGAGGAGGAGCTCAGTTCCATGCTGAAACTAAAGGTAGGAAAGACTTGCGCACACATACATTATCATATGGCCTGATTATTCAAACACATAATGTAAGCACGTGATTTTTTTTTCACCAGGATAAAGATATGATTGAGGCCACCAATCACATTTTAGAGCTGTCCGGTCGTCTTTGCGAACTAGAGAAATCGCTCGAAGAGCTGCGAACACGTGAGAGCAAAACGCTGCAAGAAATGGAGGAGCACAAACACCGTTTCAGAGAGAGCAGACACAAAAACACACAAATGAAAGGTAGACAGGGTTATTTTACAATCTCTCGCTATGGCCAAAATTGAATACTGTATAGTAGCTACGTTGAAGCTTTTACAAAAGTACATTGTAAGTAGGATTTATGTGTATTGTGAATGAATTTAGGCTGGATTCATCAGGATGTTGTCAGTACATGTTTCGTTTTTGTTTTGTTTTGCTTTTCTGCAGCTGAGCTTCAGGAGAAAACCATTGAGAATAACAGTCAGAGAGAAGAGCTCATCCGCTTAAAGCAGGAAAACCAGCTGTTGAAGAAAGACATCACTTCTTTTGAACTTCAGATGATGAGTATGCCACTACTGCATGTTTTATAGTATAATATAGGCTCTGTTTCAAACCAGGGAGACCTTTCTCTCTCAAGGCAGCATCATACATGTGCTTCAGACACTTGCATCATGTATTTTTCACTAACCAGGTGGTCTTACAATGCAGTGTGATTTGGCACCAAAAATAAGAAAGAAATCCCACACACACATTCACTCAGTATTTGTGTGTATGTATTGTATTTATTTTTATTTGACTTTTTGGTTGCTGGAAAATTGTTAACATTCAGCTGCACTGGACTCCCATCAAATCAACTGATCTAAAAATGTACTCAAGTACTCCCTGTTAGTATTTAAATAATTTACGTTTTATAAGTTGATTAATAGTCACATGACATGCAGATAAAAATTGTATATTTTAATCAATGTCATATATAATAAAGAAATAGATCTGAGAATAAGCCAGCAGGCTGTTGCTGTAATGAGACTTTTAAGTGTTTAAATCTATTTTGCAAGCTCTTAAGATCGATTGCATGTCCTTGTAATGGTTGAAGTCTTTGAAAGCATGATTTTATGACTTCAACTTTACTGGATTTAGAGCAGAGTCATAGACTGCATCATAAACAGCCTACACACTGAATGGTGCAGATGCACAAACATGTTTGAAAAGGTCTTTAATGATCGCTTATTCTTACTGTTTTAAATGAATGGAGGTTGTCTTGTCTGTTGCCCAGATGAAGAAAAAAGCTGGAGGGATGAATTACTTGAGCTCTCCCGATCAAAACAAACTCGAGTGGAATCTGAGCTGCACTGTCTGCGGCAGGTACTGTCTTTGAAAACTCCCTCCCTTTACATCATCCAATGCTAGTCAGTGTTTATTTTTAGAAATCTCTGTCCTTCCCATTTGTTCTGTAGTAGTTTTTCTGGTATTTCAGCATGCTTGTGAGACTTCCTACATTCCTTTTTCACGTGTTTTAATGGTTGCAATCTCTTCTAAACCAGCACCAGTAATCTTATAAGAACAGGCCATAACCCAGTCTTACTTTTAATATTGAGATGCTATTACAGGTTTTATATTCACAGTTTTGAGTTAAAAAATTTTTTTTGTAATTTTATTGTGTATTTTAATCATTTTATTTATTTAGTTTTATTTTAGTCTTAGTTTTTTTATTAATTAAAGAAAATAGAAAACAAAATCGTTGTTTCTCTGTATATTTTATTTAAATTAACAAAATTAACAAAATGCATTTTATGGTTTTAGTTAGTAATGATTTTTTAAAATATGAATCATTTTCTAATAAAGGGCCTTTTAATGATTTTCTATCTTGCTGATCCATATTTCTGCACTTAAAGGATTAGAAATTCTCTGATTGGTTAGGATTCGCTTCACACCAAATCAGCACATAATAATTGATTGATAGGGTTATGATTATTGCATATGTTTGTGACAGGTGTGTGAAAGCCAGCAGAATGACCTCCAGCTGCTGAAGTTGAACTTGGAGAGTGCCAGAGAGGCACTTCGACATCATGAGGGTAAAAGGTCACACGAGAGGTGGGCATCTACAACATGCAGTATATAATGAAATGAAATTGCTTATTTCAACCACTGGCTCTACATAAGTCTAGACCAGTGTTTTAGTATGTTTCTTTTCTCTGTTATATGTATTTTTAAATATATGGGAATTGTCTTTTATTTTTTATTTTAAGTTTAGCCTAGCCTACTGTTCTCACAGTACTTCTGACATTGTCATCTTTTTAAAAATAGTACTATTTAAGTCTAATATATTTTAAGTTTTTGTACATTTCTGTTTAGTAATTGTATTTTAAATAATTTTATTTAATGTAGTTTATTTTTAATTTATTTGATGTTTTTTGTAATATTTTAAACATTATTTTGTTGTTTAGTCTTAGTTAATTTTTTTATTTTATTTTTAGGTTTAATATATTGTGTTTTGTTTTGAATTCACTTTTATTTGAAATATTTTCTGTTAATTTAATATTCCTTAAATTTGTTTAATTTATTTTTATTTTGGTTTTATTTAATTTTTAGTTTGTATTTGTATTTTCCATTTAGTAATTATAGTTCTTCAGCTTAAACTAATTTCAGTTATTGGACATAGCATTATTTCCAACTTTTAAAATTTATATTAGTTTTAGTTGACAATAATAACCGTGGTCTAGGCGTCTTGAGTTATGAGTGTTATTGTGTTTGTAGGACTGATTCTGGTTTAGGAGACAGTCATGTGCTAGAAAACAGTGATCATCAGGAAGGGACAGAACTAGAAACAGGACTAATGTCCACCCTGTGCCACAACACAAGTGGAAATGCCCCACCAATTTTAATGCAGCGTCCTTGTGTTGAAATGGAAACGCAGACTGACTTTGAGCACGACTGCAGCGCAGCTTTGAGCGCCACAAACCATGAATTTGCAGAGCTTTCAGCTGTGGCGGAAGGTTGCTGTGGTGCCAACATTAAAAACAGCTGTCCGGCTAGCCAGTGTGACATCAATGAACAAGAATCACCAAAGATGGAAATGAAGGAAAGAGCAAACAACTGCGTTGAGCCGTCATCCCCGTCTCTCTGCTGTGATAATGCTGGAAATCCACAATGTCAGGCAGTGTATGGTGACACTAGAGCTGATGTGGATTTAATGGCTGTTATTGACTATGATTCAAAGACAGGAACTCCTGTATATGTTGTCAATGTGGATATCAGTCCAAGAATCGCTTGGTAGGCTTCTCGAGCTGTTGCTTGTTTGTTGCCCTCTGCCCTCCATACAGTTAAAAACATTTACATTTATGCATGTGGCAAATGCTTTAATCCTAAGCATCTTACATAGCATTCAGTTGTATTTTATCATTTACCATATTTTACCATAACAAAATCCATTGTCCTGGATAGTGTAGATTGTATATAGTTAAGTTTTAAGATCAAAAACACAGTGTTGATTGTGTTGGCCTTAACATAACCATGACTCTCACTTTTTTCTTAACTAGCACAGCAGATCTGAGCCACCTTCATCTGGATTGCCCCTCCCCCTGTCACAGAAGTAGGCGGAGCTCTGTCTGTTTACCCGATTCTACGCTAAGCATTGAACTACGTGCCAATGATGTAGCTTCCCATGGCAATGAGGTATTTAAGCAATACGATGTAAAATACAACTATACATGTGACCCCGGACGGAACCAATCGGACGGGTATAGTTGTAGCAATAGTCAACAATGCAATTGATTGTATGGGTCAAATTTATCGATTTTTCTTTTATTCTTTTATATATATATAAATAACCTAAAAAATGGCTGTGATTTTAACAGTAAAAAACTGTGAAAATGCTACCGTGAAAAAAACTGTTAAATGGTTAACGGTAAATTACTGTACAATTTACATGGAAAAAACGTAAACGTAAACAAAATTCCCTGCACTGTGTTTAAAATGTTTTCATTTTATGTTTTTTCTTTGTTGTTGTTAGTTTTTTTTTATCAATTATGTTTATTAGGGTTGTGTGTTACATGTAATGTTGTTAAATTAATGATCATTGCATATTTCAGTGTAATGAGTCTCATCATGATGGTGTTTAGTGTTTGTGTGAATGACACCGAGCATCTTCTACATTTGTTTATATCTAAAAGCCTCTTGTGATGGGCTTTGGTACATCATGTGACTTTCTCATCACCACCTGCATTTGGAGCTTATCAGTGTATTTCAAAGCTACAAAACAAATTTCAGTACTTCAATAGCTTGGTATATTAACATTAAATCAGTTAATAAAATTACGGTATTTAACTGTAAATTTAACTTAGAACCTAAAACATTGTTTTTTACGGTCACATTCCGGCCACCACAGCTGCCAGTTTTTTACCGTAAATTGCTTCAGTTTCAATGGGAAAAAAATGCATTACATTTTTTAATTAAATATAAAAAAAATAAATAAAATTATTATTATCATTGAATGTACCTTTTGTACTGCGCCGTAGTATTGCAATAGTAAAATGTTTTATTAAATACTCAATTTTGCATATTACAAAGGATTGTTGCAAAAGTTTTTTTTTTTTTTAAGTGATTGAATTTTTATTTGTAAATAATAATAATAGCATTTTTAATGATGATGATAAAAATAAGAGTAATTATTATTATTACTAAATACAATTTTGTTTCAAACAATACACTAGTATTAACATATATTTTCATATAACGCAGGGTGGCTACAGTTCGTCCACAACACGCTTACAGCGTCTGCTGGCTGAGTCTCAGGAAATGGTAGCAAGTTTGGAAAGTTCTACCAAGAAACCCCAGAGCCCAACGAACTGCGATGCCATTTGTCATCTCCAAAGTAACCATGGCAACGTCAACCACTCCCAAACCTCCACCCATAGCCAGGAGGGCAGACAAATGCACGGGGTACCTATTACATCACAAATCTCATTTACATAACAGTTCGATGCTAAGTACGCTTCAAGATGAAACTGCCATGTTCTTCTTTTTGTCCTAAAGAAAAGCGACTCGAAGATCGAAAGCAGCCCTGGTTTGCATGAAGGAAGCAAGTGATGTGGTCCATAAAGCCATGAGAAGCAGCGAAATCCCGTTTGCTTCCATCTTCTCTACAGCTTCTGAAAATAAATAAATTCTTAGCAACCAAAGAGGGGTTTTTGTGAAGATAACAAATCGTTTTTACAGATGCTATAATTCCACATTTTTATCAAATTCTATTTTTATAATATGTGTATAAAAATAAGCATTAATGATTAATGCCACAGAAGCACTACCTCGGAACAATGTAAAGACTGTCGTTATTTATAAACTACTTTGTTCAAGTGTTAAACCTGTCATACAAGATGACACAATGGTGCTGGTTGTTGTTTTTTGTCATTCCAGTTTCACTGTCATCAGACCTGTTTGGTTTCAAAGATTATGAACTGTGATGTGACTCTTGTCCTGATCATTGTGTTTTACACATGAAATGCAGTCTTGTTCTCCCATTAAGGACAAGGAGCCATTGGCCACTGATATTTGCCTAATCTCAGGACATTTAAAAGAACAATAAAGGTCTTTACATGCTGTCATTAGTTATATATTTTTTTCTAGGCTATCAAATGTTGATTTTGAGTGACTTTCTAATTTTAGTGTTTATTTGTAACAAGTAGTTCACAAGTACTTGGAAAACGTTTTTTTTGTGTGTGTGTTATTTTATTTTAACTTGACTGAAGTACAATTTCAGATTGATTAAACGCAGTTGACAGAGCGCGTGGAAAACTCCGGAAACTCACCTGAGTGTGACTCGTTGACGTGACAGGTAGATCTCAGGTGTGTGTGTGTGTCGCGTCTCACTTGATCATTTGTACGTCTGGTTTCAACTGAGGAAGGACTTAATCATGGCCTCAAAGAAAACCGAATCGAAGAAAAATGAGAAACAAACGGACAAATCTGAAAAAGCTTTAGCTGCGGAAAAGGAACAATTCGTCAAACTTCAGGTGAGAATGACGCGGGCGCACAGTTATTGCAATAGTAAAATGTTTCGTTATTGAATAATTTTTACTATTCAGCAAGTATTTTATTTTTTGTTTGTCGTTATTATTAATGATACTTCAAAGAAAAAATATTTTGGGTTTGCCTTTTCATTTAAATAAGGAGGTAACATAAAAAAAACTAAAAACTAGACTCAGGTGTTTTTTTGGTTATAGTACCCTATCACTGAACGAGTTTTTTTTTTGCATTTCCACGTTTGATCGCTTGGAATCCCCGCGAAACGTATTTCATGTTACCTTTTAAAAACATTGTTTTATTGTGCATTCCTTGTTTTTTTGGACATGCGCCATTATAATGCAAGGCTTTTTTTTTTTACATGTACCACATAATATAATGCCTCTGCGTATATACCGAATTAATAACATGTTTGATACAGCAACAACAAGTTTAATGCCATAATCTTTTTTTGGCGTGGCATAGGGTACATGTCCAAGAATGTTTTGTATGGAGGTGTAACACTGTAATCCAATGTCTTTTGCCATATAATATAAATATGACATTATTTAAGTACAGTGTAAATACCCTGGTATGGATATGGTATATTTTAGTATTATATTACCAATAACTGAACTGCTACGCTAAAAGCAAACACATGTATGATCAGACTCAGAGCTTCCTGGCCACAATTATTTATTGGGTATTCATTTGTGCTTTTCTCTATTGTCATGCGTATTATTTAATATTTTTAAACAGTCGTTTTCATTTACATTACAGGTGTGAATCATTTATTGTGTTTAATTGATCTTTTATCATATCTCTATTCTTCTGCTTTACAGCTTCATAGCATCACCAAATCCATCACCAACGTGGAGGCCCCTATCAAAATGAAATATGGACGCAGTATCCTTTAGAATTGACTTAATACATCATTTCTTATGTTTATAATCTGTTCACTGTGTGTTGTTTTTACAATCACAGCATGTACCCTATTAGTCCAAATCTATCTGTATAGCGCTTTTCACTAAACACTGTTTCAAAGCAGCTTCACAAAAATAACGTTAATATATATCTTAGTATCTTCATGCCTTATTGTCACATTTCGCGAAATCACAGATGGGTGATAATACAGTTTACATTTTACTGCAGTGTAAACACTGATATTTGCTACATTGTACATATAGCTCTATGTGAGTGTACTCTATCATCTGGACTTGTACGTTGTCCTTAACTTCTGTACAGATATAATTTTAGGCACACATAAGGAAGGTGGTGCCGTCACGTTCTGGTCTCATGCCGTGAGTCTGCCGCTGTCCAGTAACGCCATCCTCAGCTGGAAGTTCTGCCACGTGGTGCACAAACTGCTACGAGATGGCCATCCTAACGTCAGTCTCACCTACCTCTGACTTGATCAAATTTACATTATTAGGCAAAAACGAACATGCAAATGTAACTTTATGTCTTTCTTGTAGACTTTACGAGACAGCAGAGGTCACACCGCAAGCATTGGGCAGATGGGAACATTATGGGTCAGTGCTCAGTCATTTGTGAGTCATTTACATCATCTGAAACTTTAAGCTTAAATTTTGCACATTTACTGTGTTTTAGGGGAATCTACATGATAGATATGGACATATTGTATCGCTGTATGCCAAGCTGCTGTGTATTAAAATTGATTTCCATTTAAAGGTAAGTTTAATGTTTCTATCTATCTATCTATCTATCTATCTATCTATCTATCTATCTATCTATCTATCTATCTATCTATCTATCTATCT
>JAUCMT010000081.1:1081645-1095747 GCA_032357475.1 Enteromius thamalakanensis
TATATATATATATATATAATCCTTTGAATTGTATTATTAGAATCAATTGTTATTTCCAAATTTAAAATGATCAATTATATAGTTTTAGGCTATACTTTTTGTAAAAAGAATATAAATGATTGCGAAAAGCAGAAGTAAAAATAATAAATATTTAATAGGAAGCGACTAATCAGCATAAAAAAACCCTTTGAATTATAATCAGAATCAGCTGTAATTTCCACATTTAAAACAATCTATAGTGCTGTTTTATAATCAGTTATGTAGTTTTATAGTTTTTGTAAAAGGAATATAAATGATTGTAAAAAGCAGAAGTAAAAAATAACAACAAGCGACTAAAGAAACAGCATAAAAAAATAATAATAAAACACACACACACTAATATCTAAGTCGATAGTAAACCGCATAACACGCAATTATTGTGATGTAACTTTAACATGTTATTGATAGTTGCTGATCACGCCCACATCGGGCCTGTAAACAGCTGCGCTCCCGAGGTTTATAATGTAGTATACCGTGACGCTATTGTTCTTTTATTTGCTTTAAACGTCACAATCAAGCGTACTAACGCACACATATCACACAATGCCACATCCATTCATACAACTTATCCAACAGCCACCGAGTGAGCCAGAGGAGCTCGCGTGTTTCTGGTGAAGAGTTGATGATAAGAGCAGTTTATAGACGCATCCGACCACGGTGCGCCATCAGAGCGCGTCAAAAACACTCATCCTTCGCCGTGTAACCTACCCCGTTCATTTCAGCCCACTTTCTCCGCCAGCCTTATTGTTTTGAGGCGATGGTCCGATCCGGTCCAGTGTTTTCTCCTCTACACTTCTGTCCTAAACGGTGTGGACATTCAAAAACAGCTCCGTGTTCACGACGGGGAAAAAAACCTAGAAACTTCCGAGCTGTTTTAATTAATGCTCCTCCATCCGAGCTAGTTTGTACAGTTTCACGCCGCCATGTTTGCACTTTTATCTCATTCACGGGAGGAAACCATGTGAGCATTTAAATAACCAATAATGTTTGGAAGTTGTGTTCAAATTGCCCGGAAGATGGGGCTGTTAGGCGTCTCGTTCTTCCTGTTTTATTATTAGTTAAAAATTATAGCAATAATGAATAAAATAGCTATGGAAAAGCTAGTACACTTTTATGTTTTATGTGTCATTTTCTATTTGTTTATTTACTTTTAACAGCTTGTTGTTTCTATATTGTAAGTAAGTAGAATAACTTAAAACATCTTATTACGAAAAAACAATTTTTAGTGTACAAAGACGTTTTAAAGAGAGTGTTTGATTTTCGAAAAATAATAAAATAATAATAGTACAAATTAGTAGTGTTTTATTTTATTTCTGTAAGAGTTTTGAGGTCAAAATATGAGTATAGCTCACCGATCTATAATAGAGAACAATATATATATCTATATACAACATTATATATAGCAATGGTATATAATAAAAAAGTATAAAATAATATATAACACTTAATACTCGTTTTTGTAAATATTTTTGAATATTCATAATTTGTCATTTTAAAAATCCTGAAGGTCCTTAAATATCTTCTAATGCCAAACTAAACTAAAAATTCTTTTTTTTTTTTTTTAAATATGCCAATATTAGTATATTATATCTATATTCAACATATTGCGTTTCGACATTTTATACTTTTCACAAATATAGGGTGCATCTTTCAAAGTATTTTAAGGACACTTAAAAATACGAGATACATTTTTTATTGTACATATCATGGATTTTTTTACATTGAAATAATTCGTAGATTTAAAACATGTTGGTTTTCTGAAATTGGATGTTTTCAACCTCAAAAAGCAGAGGTCACAACTCTCTGCCATTGACCTTACCAATATGGCTTCAGCAATGTCATTTTGACGTGTCATTGGAGGAAATTATTTTTACCGCGTCACTTCCTGATAGTGAGTAAGGGATAGGTCACGTGACGGGGCTTCGGCGCTCTCCTTCTCCGACTACTTTTGAATTTAAAATATAATTAAACACATCGATTCATATGGACGGGCTCCGGGGCTTTCTGAAAGATCGTAGTAGGTCGGCTCTCGACCGATGCTCCGCGATGCGTCATCTGCGTCGCGCCGGGAACATTTCCGAACGCAAAATCGACAGTTTTGTGGGCTGCAGCGTCACGTGACCGGCACGCGCCTCGGGTAAAGATGGCGCCCGGCGGTTAGAAAACAAGCAGCGCGAGCAGCGGCGACATCCTTCACTCCGCCGCGACGTTTGGGATCCATAGAAACCGTGTGGAGTACGTGTTTGGCTTATTGGACATTAGCTGTCAGACAGCGGGTTTGCTGTATTTTTTGTCACGCTCACGATTTCCGCTGGTTTAGGGCCGCTAAGCGAAGGTATATTGAGTTTTATTGCCTTTTTAGCGTGAAAGCTGAGGGAGTCTTGCGCTAGGCTGCTAACCTGAGGCGAGCCGTTAGCGCACTTTTGACAAAGTCACTGACAGGAATTATTCGCTCATATGTCATTTTTTGTCACTTATTCTGATTGTCAGGGGCCTTTGGATTATTGAAACACGGGTGTAGCCTATTTAAAGAGCTTTTTAACGACTCCTTTGATGTTCAAAGTTGATTAAACGAATCGTGGGGAAAATTACGTTAGCTAGCAGCCACAGCAACCATGACTGAGGAGCTATTACAACACATGCAGCATATTTATTTCAATTTATATTATACATTAATGTTATTATGTGTCTTAAACCAAGATCTGTTTCTCGGGGAAATATTTAACATCGCCGCTCAATATTAAGGACTGAAGCAGCACGTTTAGTTAACCAACTGTCCAATGTTGTGTATTCGCTACCGCTAGATTATACTAACTTACAGGTTATTGTCGCTCAACGTTTTGATCCTATCGGAGATCATTAGAGTATTATTTTGCTTTTAGTCTGGTTTCTAAACGTGTAAGCTGATTGACATTAACGTTCAGTAGCAACGTCAGACCAGGAAGTATCTTGTTGGATCAGTTTGGGCAAACACGTGTGGAGGTGGATGTTGTGGGGATCCTGTTGCAGCATTAGTTTAGCACGTTGTTGCTCTTACAAGTACATTTCTGGACTAATTAGTAGTGTTTAGGGTTATGTATTATCCAGTATTTAGTCGCAAAGTTATAACATTAATAGCATCCAACAGCATGTGATGGGAAAGATGCAATCTATAATTTGGTGGCTATGCTATTGTCTTTATTAAAGATGTGTGTAGTTTGAGGAAGCTAAATTATGGATGTTTTACAAAAGTGGAGTCTCTTTTTGATGATTAATAATGTTTTTTTTTCCCTCTGTCCTTTAGACGATGGATCCTGGACAAGATTTGCTTCTGGCTGCTCTTAGTGAAAGTGGAATCTGCCCTAATGATCTATTTGATGTTGATCCTCAGGACACACTTCCACTCCCTGCTTCACAACAGGTTATTTAAAACATGCAACATGGACTACTCATTTCCAGAGTTTTTTTTTTTTTTTTTCATTTCCAGAGTTTTTTTTTTCAGCTTAGCAAAACTAAGCCTGGATATTAACTAACAAACATTTTACAAATCCATTTGTTTAAAATATCTTAATAGCTTAGATGTGTATCCAGTACAGTACATGTAAATTTCTTTGTAAGACAAAAATTGCTAAAACTTTAAACTATACAAAGAACCTGTAATTTAAAGGTTAAAATTAACATGCCGACTATTACGTTTTATTGCAACTTAGTTTCAGATAAACAATTAACATTGTATACAAAAACTTTGGTTTGAACAATTTTGTGTCTTCTGATGATCATTCATATTTATTTTGTGCCATAACTAGTAGTAAGGTGAAAAGGATTATTGGTTCACATGGTGTTAACTTGAGGCCAAAACCACATTTATTGTTTGAATTTTGTGATAGAATAAACTAAATTTAGAAGTGGAGATATCAAAAGCAGCCATGCATACATCTTATTGAGCTTGTAGAAAATGAGGCTCGTGACAAATACTGTTTAGTACATGCAACACTAGAAAACAACGTAGATTTGGATTTAAGAATCAATTTTGGTTCCTCAAAACGATAGTCAATCAGGACCTACAATCTGATTGTGTCTTTCCTTTTTTCAGTCAGTTTCATTAAATGCACTTGACATCGGTCTCGGTAATGAAGCTTCTGGAATTGTCAGGATTGAACCTGCAGTACCACCTACTCCTACAGTCACAATCAGGGTAAGCGTCACTAACAGCCTAAAATCAAGACGACAAATACCTTGGTAATTTTTATAAATTAAGATTAAGGCCCCAAATAAACCAAAGCATCTTTAGCCAACTGAAAATACCCAGGTGTGAGTGCTTGAGGGCACAGAATTATCATTTCTTTCTTCCAGCTGGGATGCTCTGGTTGCTTTTGTATGAAATGTTCACTGAAGTAATGTGCCAGATGCGTTATGAATGAAATGTTTCTTCAAGAATTATTTTTCTTAACAATATTATGATAGCGCAGCAGTTCCATCTGGTGAAGACTTTTATACTAGAAAAGCAATATTAACTTCAATCTTAGTACAAGCAGACTATGATGGTTGGTCTGTATTAGTCCCATCCCTCCTCCACTCTGATTGGTTAGTGACATTAACGAGTGCTGTAAACGGTTTCCCTTGATAACATTTGAAAAAATAGTTTTTAGGGGAATACCCTTTGGTGGACTCATGGCCTGTGAGTTATAGAAATACGCAAGTTAAATTAAAAGGTAAAATCTTGTTTGACCTTATTTTTTATTTTTTAATTTGTTTATTTTGAAGAAATATAATCACCTTTCTTTATTATTAATATTATTATTTAGAATTGTTTTATTAATACTATAGCCTGCCAAGAACTGCCCACTTAGGCTTAAAGGCCAGTATGTCATGAGGCAACCAACCAGAGTTTTTATTTTTAGTTGGCGTTTATCAGTATTATTTTATACCTGATATACAGATTATTTCACTGGTTATAAGTAAAAAAAAAAATTAAGTGCATTTGACATTTCTGCTTACTAAGTGGATTAATAGAAACTGAATTATGGAAAACATGGTTTGTGTGTGTGTATATATATATGCATGTATGCATATGTGTGTAGAAGTTTCATCAAGCCAGTCAAATTGGAACTAGTGATTTAATGTCTTTTATTCTGTAAAATATAATGCAGACAGTGAGTGAGCAAACTGTCTGAAGCTACTGCTTGTATGACATTTTAATATTTGACAGTAAAGACCAGAATTATGCATTGATTGTATATTCTGTGTCGTCTTTGCAGGAGAAGCCGCAGCCCTCAACAACCACCTTCGTTTTAAATCAACTGAATCAGTTGCCATCACTGGGTACAATTGTAGTCACCAAACCATCAGCCGGGACCACATCCAGGCAGACCATCACAGTAACCAAGGTCGTACACACAAGTTCAGCAGCACAACGAAGCTCTTCATCCTCTCCCACTGTTTGCACTGTGGTCCCACCAAATAACGAGCAGATCAGGTTGAAGGACCTTCTCAGAACCAGCAACCTGAAGACAAGCAGCCTTGGAGAGCTTATGAAGTTGAAGCCCCCACCTGACATAGCGCAACCTGTTGCTACGGCAACAGCCACAGGCACAAGTGAGTGCTGGCAGACGTGCTGGACCTCGAGCGATCATATATGGGTTTTTGCTTGTAAGAGTCTGTCGATGCAGCTGTCGGCTTTGTGGCACTTTGCAGATCTAACGCTGAGTGCCAGTTTTCAAGTGACCACTTGTCAGTGCTTTAAACCAGTATGCTTTATTATATTATTATTTATATACCAATAATATACCATACTCTTTTGCTTATGGTTTTTAGTTTGTATTTCTTTTTTGTACTTTTATTATAAGTGTTACTTTTCTTAATTCAAATTTTTTTTGTTGCTTTTTTAAAGATTTTATGATTCTAAGATTCAAGTCTATTTTGGCTTAGTTTTTTTATTTCAGGTTAGTATTTGTAGTGTAACTTATTTCAGTTGCCTGTGCAGCATTTCTTATTTCCATGAATTTTTTCATCAAGTTTTTCATAAAAAACAGATTTTTTTAGTAGTTTTAGGAAATAAAAATCCTGCTTTAAACCAAATAACAGTTTGGTCATTTAAAACTGTGTTGAATTTCTAGTACGTATGGTGCACCCAAGAGTTTCATGGTAAAAATGTTCCTTAATGTCGATGCTCTTCCTTTCAGAAATTATTCTGGTCTCCACAAAGATGATGAACAGATCAGGTATGGGTAGGGTTTTAACTGCAGTGCACTGAGTCTGTTTTCACAGGTGCTTTCATGTTGTGGTGGGGCCGTATCATTTCTGGCAAGCTGCTGTGGGTGTGTTTGAATATTTGTCTCATATTTGTGTTTTTTTTTGTCTTTTTGTTTTCTTCAGCGGAATTAAACAATGGCTTGAAAAAGGAAGTGTCCAGCAAAGATGTAGCCAGAATCTGGGTAAATGATGACATGAAAATGCGGAGCTTCTCGCCTGTAAATGTATGTTTATTTATTTGTATCTAAATGAAATGAGACGATGAGATGTTTAACTTTTTTTTTTTGATTGTTTGTATTTATTATTTATGTAGAAATTACCAGGAATGAAGGAGGAAGAGGAACCAGAGGAAGAGGAAGAAGAGGAGCTGGGTCATGCAGAGACTTATGCTGAATACATGCCAATGAAACGTATGTAGAATCCTGTTGTGCTTCAGCAATTCCTTAGCTGTACGTTGTATGCAATCTGACAAATATTGCTAATAATTCGCCAACTAAGCCATGGTTTATTATTTTTTTTTCTTTCCCACTGTTTTGGCAAGTTTGTAAAGTTGATCTTTTGTTTTGTCTCTCAGTGAGAATTGGACTGCGGCACCCTGATCCAGTGGTGGAGACCAGCTCTCTGTCCAGTGTCAACCCACCAGATGTGTGGTACAGACTTTCCATTCCAGAGGAGACCATCGATAGAGGCTGGTTATCTGCCCTACAGCTTGAGGCAGTCACTTATGCTGCTCAGGTTTAGACCTTTTTACATATTCTTACCTCAAATGTTATTACCACTCAGAAAACCATTTAGTTCATTTTTCAGATCAAATCACAATTTCTGTAGATCTAAAATACAGCAATACATCATTTTAAAAACTATCTTTTTCAATTATGTCTCTTTGTACAGCAACATGAGACATTCCTACCAAATGGAGACAGAGCAGCCTACTTGATTGGAGATGGGGCTGGCGTTGGAAAGGGTAGAACCATTGCTGGAATCATATATGAAAATTATCTTCTTGGCAGGAAAAGGTCCCTCTGGTAATCACTTGATTTCTTCCTCCTTCAAGCTGCTTTTTGGGTGTGTAATTGTACCATTATTCATGCCTTTTTTCCACCACCGGTCTGTACAGGTTTAGTGTCTCAAATGACTTGAAATACGATGCAGAGAGAGACTTGAGAGACATTGGAGCAAAGAATATTCAGGTCCATTCGCTAAACAAGGTACATTAAGTGCTGCTTAGCCAAGATAAAAGATGTTTGTGTATTTTGAGGAGGAAATACATTTTCTATGCATTTCTCTTTCAGTTCAAATATGGAAAGATCTCATCAAAACACAATGGGAGTGTGAAAAAAGGTGTGATCTTTGCCACATACTCGTCCTTGATTGGAGAGAGCCAGTCTGGGGGAAAGTACAAAACAAGATTCAAACAGTTACTACACTGGTGTGGAGACGAATTTGATGGTGTTGTATCCTTTCAAGTTGAAAAGAAAATAGTAGGAAGGAAGAAAGCGAGGTTGCCGAATTTATAATGAAATTCATACAATGTGGCGTTTTGGAGCTTAGTTCAAGCGACAGTATTTCAACTGTGAAAAAACTTCAATAAAACAGCTTGTAAACAATGTTGTGTAAATAACATTTAGCTTAGAAAAGCCATTTAATGTCTTCAGCTTTCTAGCTTAAAAGTAACTTTATTTAGTTAAAAACTTTTTTAACTTAACCGTTTTTTTTCTTTCTTTATGATATTAAACACATTTAATGTGGTGTTTATCTGTCACCCTGGACCACGAAACCTAAATGAACATAAAAGCTTTCTATTAATGTTTAATTTGTTAGAATAGGACAATATACACCATCTTAAAATCTGGAATCTCAGGGTGCATTTTTTCTTTTTTTTTGAGAAAATCAAATGTAAAAATTAAGTAGTCTAAATGATGTTCTTATCAGTGCATATTACTTATGAAAAATAAATTTTTAATATATTTGTAGTAGGAAGTTTACGCTATGGAACATGATCTTTGCTTAATATCCTAGTGATTATAATATCCTACTTAAGGCGCTTTTCCACTGCGTGGTACGACACGGCTCGTTACGGCATGGTACTGCTCACTTCGGCTCGGTTTGCGCTTCCACTGCAGTTTAGTACCGCTTTAGAGTGGGCGGGATTACGTGTCGTTATAGTTGCGCTGCCTCTACTGCGGTGACATCATCGTAAACGCGCCACAAACAAACACACAACAATGGAGCATTTTTCATTCTGCGTCGCTCTAACAGCTCTCGCTGGATCTGCTCCTTGGCTATCAACGAGAGGAACGTCTGTACTTCCTCAATAGACCACGAAACAGTCATTTTTGGTTAATACAAAAAAGTGCATTTCTTCAAACAAAACAGTTGCGTCCGATCCTTCGCTGGCTGTGCTGATTTAAATCTAGCGGGTTTCGTGTTGCACGTTCAGTGACGCAGTAATGACGGCAGAGTTTACACGTCACGTTTTGGTAACGGTATGGCTCGCTTGAAACCAGTTTAAACCAGCTTTTATTAGTGGTCAATCCATATTTGGTGAATTTTCTCGCTTGATTCAATTTTTGAACACTTTCAATCCTAGTGACAACTGTCATTTGCAGTGTTATGAGATAGCAACGGCTGACCGATCGTGAGAAAGTCAGCGTCCACTCCCTCCAATCTGCATGATAATCAATCCAGTCTCATTCAGCCAATCAGACTGAGCAAAGAGACACAAATTACTTCATTTAATACGTGATTTAATTCAGAAACATAAATCATTGCATTACTGACAGCTCTCATAGAGCTGGTGGGAAGAGGGACTGAGCGGCGAGCAAGGGAGAGAGAGACTGAATTAAAACCACCAGACCTCCTTTACCTCTCCCTGTGGACTCGACAACATAATCTGAAGAGAATGTACATTTTTCATAATAGAATTAATAACCAATTTTAAATTATGTCCCCGACTTGTGACCCAAGATACGTTAATTATTGATCACCCATTTCTGTGAAGAGGTGTTGTAATTACCTAGCATAATGTGACTCCTTCATCACATTTAAACATTTATATTGCTTATCTTTCCAAGGAACCCCCGGCTAAGTTTTTCCAATTACACTGATCAAATCGAGAATGGGGGGTAATTCTTCTTTTCTTCAATTAGAACTATCTGTACTATACATAATTTATGAAATTCCGTCATACCTTAGCGAAATGAGCGAAAGATAATGAATATCTGCTACTTACAGTTATGCGGGGTGCAGACAGGTTCAGGTTTGATGACGAGAGGGTCGCATCATTCTCCCAAGTAATGTTCTTCACAGCTCGTTCGGAATATTGTCATTTGCAGGACCGTTATGCAAATGAGCCAAATGTACCGCTATTTGTGATTGTGCTCCACTTTCTCGATTCAAACCTCGACTGCACCCTAGAACAAGCCCGTATTGCGGCTTCCCTTTTGGAAATATCTGCGGACCGGAGAGGTTTCATAACCCTGAAAGTGTGTGTGTGTGGGATAACCTAATCAGACCGCGGGAATCCGATCTCGCTCCTTCATCCTAAACACAGTCTTCTTAAAGGATGACCACCTCAGACCTGGCAGCATCAATTCCACTTAACCTCCTCGGAGATGATCATTTCCTCTTCGCCTTGAGCTTTTCAATGCAATTTCAGTCAATGGAATCAGATCAGAGCACAAACGCACTCCGTCATCTGAATATGAGATCCGGCAGCCGGCGTGGAGCAAAGAAACTCTGAGACAAATTCCCGTTATCTTGAGAAACTTTATTGATGGTTATTGTTATGCAGATCATAGTGCATGCACATACAATGACAAGGAGAAAGCCTGTCCACAACACGTACTTAAAGCAGAAAGAGCAGAATCACAGCAGTGGGTAAGATATTTTTGCCAAGTTGTGTGATGTGACGCACACAGTACACAAGAGGATATTTGCAGCCGGATAAACTGGAGCTGCTCTTTTGTTTGTATTTTATGCAATTGAAACTTTTATAAATACAAAATAAAGAAAAATGAGATATGTGACAAACACCTCTAATTAGGTATACTTGTAAACAACATGAAGGGAAGTCTTCGCGTATGCACAGCCAAGCTGCGACTCTTCAAGAACACCTCGACAGCTTGTTTGTGTAGCACTTGTAAATGACATAGTTATCATTATTCCTATTTACATATAGATTATCTTTTTCACAAGTCATATATTTCTCAGTTTCTCGATAATCAAACAGTTTCAAAGTGTAAAGGCTGTGTTCTAGAAAATAATAGTACAAAGGATGTCACATTAAAAATGATATCAAAACGAAACACTCGAAAGAAAGAAGCAGAGAACCCAAAAGAAAACAGACAAAACGGAACGTCCCACAAGTGAGAAGTAGTAGTAGTAGTAGTGATGAAAAAATTGCAGGTTGTGTGTGTGTGTGCAAAATTGTACAGTTGACAAAAATACTATGATTATATCTACATAATGATTGCATTACTTGTAAAGTGTTGATATAAATCTGTGTATGATTCCATAAAAAATGAGACACCTTTCTCTAACAGTTGGTCTACCACACTAAATCTAAAACATTATACAGTTGTGTTTTTCGTATAAGAGAACATTTTCACTGCACAGATCAAATTTAATACACTGTTAGTTTATTTTTTCCCCACTCTCGTCTTGTACAAATAATCAGAGTTTCTTAACTTCTGAGAGAAAGACAAAACAAAACAAATAAACCAAAACAAAAAGAAAACAAAAAATATAACCGGCGCTACCGTCGCCGCCTGTTTTTTTTTTTTCTTTTTCGCGTTTCGTCTCCCGTATTATAAAAGTCAGCATTTATATCAATCGATGTACTGGAAGTACTGTAATATAAAAAGAACATCTTGTGGTAGGCCTAAACTAGCGAGGGTCTGACTTAAGGACTAGATAATAGTTAAACAGTAAAATACTGTCATGGTGAATTTTTGGGGAGTTTCTACGAGCTGCTATGTATAATCTGAATATACACATTGAACACCCCAGGAACATAACCTTTGGCTTTGAGTAATGACTGAAATAAGACAGCTTAAATAATCGATACCTCAGTGGTCTCTTTGACCGGCTCTGTGTCTTTGCTGCACTCGGGGGACAGCCCCCGGTCTCTCGTCCACCACGCCCTTATCTACTCCTACCCACAACCCCCTGCGCACACTCTTCCTCTTCGGCACAGAACCCAGAAACAAAAGAAACCAAAAAAAAAAGACGAAAGGCGATGTCAAACGGAAGCAGAAACCACTGGACGACTCTAGTCACTTACACTCTTACAAAATATGATAACCCCGAAGTGACTTGAATATTTATCATACATAACTCATTTACATGATAAAGCCCTAACAATTTGTATCTTATTATTTTTTTTTCATCTTTTTAAAATCTAGCAGCTCTCTAGATCACCACAGAAACCTCTACAGCCAACAATCTATGTAATCTTTAGAAATTAAAAACCCACAATATTAAAATACACAGCACAAAATATCTGAGGTATAAGATGAAAAATATCCGTTTTTGTCTTCTCTCTCTTAAGAGATGCTAAAATGATGCACTACTGCATGTATTGCAATACCCAGGCCTCTGAATTACTCCTCCGATACCCCCACAGGAAGATTCTCAATAGGTTTTGAAAGGTTTTTTTTGTTGTTGTTTTTTTTAGTATGGCGCGAAACGACTGTATCCACCTCTGTATATACTAGCCTGCAAAGAAGAAAGAACGAGACCCACATCATCGGCGTGGCTTCTGGTCTTGGCATCAGTCAAGGGAGCGAAAGCATTCTGGAAGAGAAGCCACGGGTTTGGACACGTTTAATTGACACAGTTCAGAGGAGACCTCCGCTAGCATTCAGGCTATTTGCCGTACATACCCCCCGGACGAAACCAATCACGTTCCATCATGCAGCAAGCACACACCAACACACCTCATGCCAGAAGAGATGCATTTAGCTACTTAAAAACGTAAACGGGATGAAAAGAATACATGAGTTAAGATCAAATAATAAAAAAGCAACAAAGTTGTTCATTAGCTGCAAAAAGCATTTTCTTAATGAATGTTTGTCTTGTTTTCCAATATCTTGAAGTGAAAAAAAATTGTAGTGTAACAGTAAAAGCAATGTTTTTATTCTTAAAACAAGAAACTTAACTCTCTCGGTAACACTTTTTTTTAAGGGCCCAAATTATGCATTAGTTAAGCATAAATAAACTAGTAATTTATGATTAACTTGTTCACAATTATGCATCAGTTAAGCATGAACACACATATAATGAACATATAATAAGGGCATATTAGCCGTTATTTACAACTAATTAGTCATTTTAAAAACAAATATTTATCAAACTTCCTTTATTAGCCCTAAATTAGTGGCAGTTTAGCCTTAATTATATTAATCTATAGTCTATAAAATCAATAGGAGCCATAATTAATATGGATTTAAGTTTCACTTTAGAATAGGGGGTCGAATTCCATTTATTTACTATATTAATCGTAGTTAATCCTTAATTATTATCTTATCCTAATCAATAAACTTGAATATCACTCAATAAGTGTCATAATGTAGATTCAGAACTGGGGGTCAAATATTTGGCAAAAATATGGCTCCCTGTGACTCTGTGAATATTTACTTTTTTGTAAAGGTTGAAATTCAAAGCTCCTTTCAAGTCATGCATCTGATCCTCAGGTGTTTTAAAACCAATGCAAAAATGATAATATGATAGAACTCATACTTGGATTTCTTTACATTTTCAAAGCTATTTAGACTGCTGGCAAGAGTTGTCATCCCTTCCCACCTCTGGTTTTCTGTGTGACAATGGCTGTGGGTTTTGTGTCTCTGGAGCTGTAGCTGGAGTGGCACTCAGCTGTAGGTAATCTGGTCATGCCCCATTAGGATTGTGTGGGACAGGTTTAGCGTAATCTGTCACGCCCCGTGGGATTTGGGAGGACCTAGCACAAGTGTAATTTGGGATTATGTTTGTAGCACTGATGTCTTGGGATCCAGGAAAGAATCAACATTTGTGTCACTTTCTGTCCCCATGACCTAACACTGTGCTGCTTTTGTGCTGTTGGGATTGATGTATTTTACAAGAAATATAAGAGAAACTGGACTGCCACATGGGGAAGTTTTCACAGCATCTTAAAGTTTGTAGTAAGAGCTGGTTAAATAGAACACAACAGCTAGTGGTAAATCAACCATTCAACCAAATTTCCCATTAGAAGACAATTATTAATGTATTTCAATGCTGTTAGGTGAGAACTCTTGTGAGTTATTAACACTTCATGGAATCCATAAGTCAGTGTGATTTAAACATTTGGGTTACATTTTATTTTAAGGTGTCCTTGTTACAATGTAATTATTAATTTATGTATTGAGGAATTTTAATTAACTACTTGGTTTAGGTTGGATTAGGATTGGTCTAGGATGAATTGCGTGCAATTAAGTATACTTTATTATCAATATAATAGCAAGTACATTTAATGTGTAACCATGATGGTAACACATTATAATAACTACACACTATGAATGATTAGTTAAGGATTGGTAAATAGTTAATTAATAATTTATAAAGTATTGTTCCTGCATTAATAGAATTAATAAAAGTAAACAGTTTATAAATACAGCTATACATGCTGTATTCTTGCTTTATAAGCATCTATATAATATGCTTAATAATTGTATTTAAATACTTTATTAAGGATCAGTTAATAATTTCTAAATTAAGCATTACATTATTTACAAACCGGTTAGTAATTGTAAGTGGTTCATGAGATCATTTAGAACGTGTTAGTAAATGATTCATAAACCATTTGAATGCACATT
>JAUCMT010000081.1:1095847-1113735 GCA_032357475.1 Enteromius thamalakanensis
TAATGACGATTTTCTCCGGCTAATCAGCGACCAGCAGAGTTTACACGTCACGTTTTGGTAACGGTACGGCTCGCTTGAAACCTCGACTGAGGTGGTACTAAAAAAAGGACCAGGTACCAGGTACTGTTCCCAGTGGAAAACGCCCCAAAAGTGAGCTGTACTGAACCGTACCGTACCGTACTATGCAGTGGAAAAGCGCCATTATATGACTGGTTTTGTGATCCAGAGTCACACATTTTAACAGAAAACTAATATTGATAAGTAAATAGAAACTTCTAAATAATTTAAATGTTTATACAACTTAAATTTGTCCAAAAGACCAACACATAAAAACTAAGTAATTGAGTAAAAGCAAACATTTAATTTTGCTTTGAAATTCAGAAAATCTAAGACGTTTAATTTAGTTTTTGTATTAAAAATTACTAGTTACTACATTAAATTACTAGTTGTCATATATAAAAAAATTATAACATTTCCACAATTTTGACATTTCTAGAAGAACATTCTGTGCTCTAGACCAAAAATAATCACATTTCATTGCATATTAACTGGACCACATTGAAGCGCGTCACATGGTGTGATTGTATTCATCTATCTAGTAACTATGGTGACTGATTCCCTTAACAGAGCATCTTAGATTATATTTGATGAGTGTCACAAAGCCAAAAATGTTTGCCCTATTGGGTCATCCAAGCCCACAAAGACTGGACTGGCGGTTTTAGAGCTGCAGAATAAACTGCCAAAAGCCCGGGTTGTGTACGCAAGTGCTACAGGTTTGTTGCTGTGGATGTTATGTATCTATCAGCATATATGCATGCATGTGTCTTTTTCAAGTGCATTTATTTCAGTATTTTGCTATTTATACATCTATTGTTTTGTTTTGTGTAGGAGCATCCGAACCCCGCAATATGGCCTACATGAATCGCCTTGGGATCTGGGGGGAAGGAACTCCATTTAAGGAATTTACTAATTTTATCCAGGCTGTTGAAAGAAGGCAAGTTGATCAGATTAGTTTGTGTCCATGACCTTGCTTTTTTTCTTTCTTTACCAGCATCCTCAATATTGAATGCAACCCTGTTTTTGTTGGTTTATTTTAGAGGTGTTGGTGCCATGGAGATTGTTGCCATGGATATGAAGCTGAGAGGAATGTACATCGCTCGACAGCTGAGCTTCACAGGCGTGACGTTTAAAATCGAAGAAGTTCCCTTGACGCTGAACTACATCAAGATGTACAACAAAGCAGTTCGCTTGGTGTGTAAAATGCCGGAACTGAAACTGAACTGTTTTGTGCCATTATGATCATTTACAGGATTGGAAGTCACACATATCTAAAGTAATTTATTTTGTAAACTTGCAGTGGGTCAGTGCGAGAGAGAAGTTCCAGCAAGCTGCCAACCTTATGGATGCTGAGCAACGGATGAAAAAGTCCATGTGGGGTCAGTTCTGGTCCGCTCACCAGAGGTTCTTCAAGTACCTGTGCATTGCCTCCAAGGTCCGGAGAGTGGTGCAGCTGGCCAGAGAGGAGGTTAAAAATGGAAAGGTTAGATTGGGCATTGTCTTATAACAAAAAGGCTTTCAGAGAGAAAGAATTACAGTGATTGTGGTTGTACTGATCCCTAACCTTTCTCTGTAGTGTGTGGTGATTGGTCTTCAATCAACTGGAGAGGCTCGAACCCTTGAGGCCTTGGAGGAGGGAGGAGGCGAGCTCAATGACTTTGTCTCCACTGCAAAGTGAGTGTAATACTTTAGTGGGGAGTAGTTTTAATATTTGAGCGAAAATGAAAATGTTCTATCCCTCAGGCCTTCCCAGATGTAGATGAGTTTGTTTGTTCATCTGAACAGATTTAGATAAAGGTAGTATAATAGCAAAAATTCAGTGCAGAGTATACATTGATGAGCAAGGGATGTGATATTGTACATTTTTCCAAATCTGTTCTGATGAAGTAACAAACTCGTTTTGGATAGCCTGAAGGTAGGCAAATTTTAATATTTAGGTGAACTTTTTTTTTTACATGCTTTGTCCATTTTCATCTGTTACAGACTAAAATATTAATTTTCAATTATGTTTTTAACCAAAAGTATCTTTGCATGATCTTTTAAAGGGGTGTACTGCAGTCCCTGGTAGAGAAGCATTTTCCTGCACCAGACAGACAAAAACTCTTCAGTCTTTTAGGCATTGACCTAAGTGTGAAGGAAACGCCTTCACCTAAAGAGACTTCCGCTGAACAGAAGGGCAAAAAGCGAAAAGGTACAATTTGCATGCATAGGGAAACCACCTTGTTATATTTAGCAACTATGAGCACATTTCAATGTTGGAGGAAGTAAAACCACTCTTGGGCTTTTCGGTTGCTCAAATTTAAAAATTGAGTAATGACCGTGGGTGACTTGTGCTTGTAGGTCAAGAAACAAAGAAGCAAGTGAAGAAGGCACGTAAATCTGGGGGTCTGTCTGGTACTAGCTCGGACGAGAGCAACTCTGATTCGGACAAAGATGCGGAAAGCGACGAAAGCTTCAAGTCAGTCAGCTCAGGGGAAGAGGATGAAGATGACTTCAACCCTTTTAAGGATGATTCCAGTGAGGATGAGGAAGATGGTGAGAATCTGTAGTCACTTTATACAATGGGCGCATTTCACAGACTGTCACAATGTATTTCCATAGTTATTAACATTGTAAATTATTACACCCAAAATAGTTAAGATACAATATTTAGTAGCACTTTATACAATGGGCTGCTTTTCACAGACTGCAATGATGCAAAGTTATTACATTATAAATTATAACTCACATTGTTATATTACCTTGGCTTTAAATTGTGTGAGCGTTTCTAATACAGCAGCTGAGGGAGGAGAGGGAATAATACCATATTTGACGCAGCTCTCTTCTGATTTTTGTACTCTTTGTTTTTCCATCTTTTGTAAAAACACTATTGTGGATAAGGGCCCTTACAGATTATTTCAAAGCAGCTTGACATTGATAAACAGGAAATTAGAGTCGTTGATGTTGCAGCTCTACAGAAGATAATACTGTTATTATTTAACTTCAGTTCAGCGTTGATTCACTTCTGTTCAGTAACTGTGTCAATGTTGCAAAGTTCATCAGATATCAAATGAATAAGCAGCTCTGCTGAAGACAGTGTCGTTTATTCACCTTAATTTAATTCAGTGTTGATAACTTTTTTTTCATAACTGTTCGAAACCTAGATCCGTGGCTTATCAGAAAAGACACTAAAAAGAGCAAAGACAAGAGGAACAAGAAGAAGAAAAAGAGCATTGATCCAGACTCTATTCAAAGTGCCTTGTTAGCCTCTGGGCTTGGAACAACCAGACCCACTTTTACAACCCCTGTCATCAAACCTTCAAACAACACGGTTGCTGTAGGTAAGTAACTAGTTAGCAGTAAGTTTCATCACAGACAGTTACTGCTGAAACTTGTTCAATAAAGCAGTATAATGAAAAAAGGTCACTTCCCAATGTACATCAATGCAAATAATCACACTAAATAATTATTCCTAAGCCAAAACTGAACCAGAGGAGAGCAGCTGTGTGACCAGTCAGGATGCTGTTGAAGATGCCCAGCGGATGAAGAGGGACCTGCTGGAGAAACTGGAGCAGCTGGCAGAGGATCTGCCGCCCAACACGCTTGACGAACTCATCGATGAGCTGGGAGGCCCTGATAATGTTGCAGAGGTTGGTCTGTTTGTAGAGATTATTATAAGGACCACCAGTTATTTTGTGTACACTGTGCATTTAAAACAAAGCCATTTTATTTGTGCGCCCCTTATGCAATGCAGATGACTGGCCGCAAAGGCAGGGTAGTGAGCAATGATGATGGCAGCATTTCCTACGAGTCTCGATCAGAACTTGACGTTCCAGTTGAAATCTTAAACCTCACGGAGAAGCAGAGGTTCATGGATGGTGATAAGGTATGCTGCTTTGGTTTTTCCCCACATCTGTTTAGAGTTTTGGTATTGTGAACAGCATATCTTATGTTCACCTTGGTAGAACATCGCAATTATCTCGGAGGCTGCCAGCTCTGGTATTTCACTTCAAGCCGACCGCAGAGTGAAGAACCAGAGGAGGAGGGTCCACATGACATTAGAGCTGCCCTGGAGTGCTGACAGAGCTATTCAGCAGTTTGGTGAGTACATAGATTTATTTCTTTTCATAATGTTTGTATGTGTATAAAATGACATAATACATGATTTATTGAGGGAGGTGGGGGTGGGGGGGTGTTGGTATCTATAGTATCTATCTGTATCAATAGGTTTTATTACTTGAATTAAAACTTTAAATTGATTAATTAAAATTAATCAAGTTGAAAATAAATTAAATTTAAAATGGCAAATGTTGCCTTGGAATATCTTATTGTATTTGAATGGCAGGTTTGTCTATTTCAAAGCAATTTGAATAAATGCATTTAGAAAATAATCATATAGATGAAGATGGTTAATAATAAACAATGCAATTAAGCCTTTTAACCCTAAAAATCTTAGCTGTTTCACTTGTATAATTGATGCATATTCATAACATTTATTCACATGTTAAAGCTGCACTTCAAACCAATTATATATGAAATTAAAAAACTAATAGATCTTAATTTAGAAATGAGGTATAATAAATATTAAGTGTCTGTAGTTAAGGTATAATTTAAGTTCTCAGTTCACTAACTCTAAGGATTCTTTGTAAACAGGTCGAACACACCGATCCAACCAGGTCACAGCACCGGAGTATGTGTTCCTCATCTCTGAACTCGCTGGGGAGCAGCGATTTGCCTCGATTGTTGCCAAACGTCTAGAAAGCCTGGTAAGTCCCTCAAGCATGTGTTGCACGCTAATGGGGTCAGTTTTAATTTTGTAAGCCTAATTGTGTTTGTCTTTCTCAAATAGGGGGCGTTAACGCACGGAGACAGAAGGGCCACAGAGACGAGGGATCTCAGCCGATTTAACTTTGACAACAAGGTAAGATTAGATTACACACACCGTCAGTATTAAATACGGTTGTTACTGGACTATATGCTGATGTCTTTTTCTCATCTGCAGTATGGAAGAAATGCTCTGGAAATAGTTATGAAATCTATTGTCAGTCTGGACTCTCCTTTAGTGTCTCCACCTGCTGACTTTAATGGGGATTTCTTTAAAGGTACAGTTGATTTGTTTGTAATAACAGGAAACAGTCACTTGAAAGCCACTAAATTTAACCTTCTGGTTTGTATTTACTACTTTCCCTTTTAGAAATCCGCAATGGTTTAATTGGAGTGGGGCTAATAAATGTGGAGGATAGATCTGGTGTTCTCTCGCTAGACAAGGGTGAGAGATTTTCAGTCGATTTCATTCTTAATATTTATTTTCTTACAAATTATTCAGGGTGCCAACTTGGCTTTAAGAACTCTTCATTGTGTTAAATTCAGTCTGATCAAATTAAAACCAGAGGCCCGGTTTCACAGAAGGGGCTTAGCTTAAGACAGGACTAAGCATCAGTTAAATTAAGATATTTAAGCATGCCTCATTAGAAAATATTACAGGTGAGCATCTTAACACTGACAAATCTTTAAACATGTCAGTGTCATTGTGCTGAGCTTGATTTTCATCTGAGACCGCTCAAACATGCAATTTAGTCTGGGACTAGTTTAAGCCTTGTCTGTGAAACTGGGGGAGAAAGTCTTAAAATGTATAACAGTTTAAGTTTGAGTTAAGTATATATTAGTTCAATGTCTAAATGCATGAAAATATTGAATAAACTGTCTGAAGTTGCAGTTGAACATGTGCCCCAGTCTAATGCCAAGTTTTCGTTTTCTCATAACACAACTTTTATTTATTTTTAGACTACAACAACATTGGGAAGTTCTTGAACCGGATTCTTGGTATGGAGGTCCATCAACAAAATGCTCTCTTTCAGTATTTCGCCGACACTTTGAACGCAGTTATTCAGAATGCCAAAAAGAGTGGAAGATATGATATGGGGATTTTAGGTAAGAAAGTGTTTAAACATGATTGAAGTCTTAAATATTATAAAGACGTCAAATATTGGGTTAAAGGCCACAAAACTCCAATACAAATTTCCCAACGAAAAAATATAATTTTAGATGTTTAATTACTGGAGCATGGGGGTTGCTAGGCGTAGGCTTGATGAACCTCAAATTTAACTAAAAGGAAAAAATATATTTATTTTTGCCTGTGGCTCAAAATTAGCCTGTGCACACTGTGCTCATTTTGCCATCTTGTAGTGAAAACCCTTTTAGACTTCAAGATAAGCTCATTTTGTTCTCTTGTTTTTGTTCTTGTTCTTTTGAGTTTAAATGTATGTTTTGTTTGCAGATTTGGGCTCTGGAGATGAGAAAGTGAAGAAAGCTGATGTAAAGAAATTCTTGACACCAGGATATTCCACCTCAGGGCATGTGGAGCTCAATACAGTATGTAAAATAGGTGTCCATGTTTATGAGTGTCATGGTGATGCATATATTATCGTTTATGCATGTCATAATTGGCTAATGGGTGAAAATTGTTGATGTCAGGTGAGCGTAGAGCGGGGACTATCATGGGAGGATGCCACTCACGTTTGGGCAGACCAGAATGGACCAGATGATGGCTTTTATGTACAGGTGAACAAATTTTTTGTTTCCGCTTTATGCTCTCTATTTTAAATTAAATTAAGTACAGAACCTAACAGTTTTCTGTTGCATCTCAAGGTGCGGAATAACAAGAAAATTGCCATCCTGATAAAGGAGGTCAATCCCAGAAAGAGACTCTTTATGGTGTACAGACCAAATATAGGAAAACAAGTTAAGCTGGAGACCTATGTGGACATTAAAAAGAGAAGTAAAAAGGTATTAAATTACTGTTTAAATTGACCATCTATGGGTCTTTTTAAATCAGCTGTATGCATTTTCCATTATTTCAGTCAATATTTTTGTCAACAAATCTCACTGATTATAATAAAGTTCACCATATGTCCTGTTTTACCTAGACATGCTGAGGCCAATTTCTAAATTGCTTGAAATGTCCATGTTTTGGCTTGGGTTTGTTGTTTTTATACTTGTGTACCAAATAAGCCAGGCTTATGGCAGATAGTCTGACTTATTTTAATACAAATTAACTGGAAGTAAATCAGACTAACTGAAATAAGCCTGGCTTATACTCTAATCTTGGTTTATGGAACAGGCCCCTGGTTGACTAGTAGGGTTCGATTGTTGTAGATTATTGACCAGGCGTAGCATGCAAGGAGACAGGATGTACAGAGAATGTCAAAGCAATGCAATTATGAGAACCCATTGTGTGGGGACTGTTGAAGGCACGTCAATAAGAAACCAAAGCTAAAACCAGAGTGTTTTAGGCAATTTAGAAATCTTGGCCAGGATGTGCCCGGGGAAAAAAAAAAAAAGAGGACATATGGTCACACCCTAGTTATTGTGTCACATGAAACGGCTTGTTCTAGCTAGACTCAATGTGAAACAGCACCTTAAAATATCCCAAAATCAAAGCATGCTTTTATGTCAGTTGCTTTGAGATTGAGACATCTTCAACTTTAAAGCAGTACATTGGGCAAATTACAGTCAGTCATGATCACACCTTGAATTTTATCTTCAAATGCATTGTTCATCGCATGACTTTCAGGCTTCCCAGCTGCATATCTAATATTGCGAAAACTTCTGTATCAATGTAACGAGGGGTCATGTTATCAAGCAGATTAAACCACTTATACGTCAACATCCAAAATCAAAAATTTGCTTCCTCATTTGCTGCTTGGTGAATGTTAATTTTAGCCTCTTTTTGGCATCCTGCAGACTGTTTCGTGTCATTTCCTCTGCTCGTACACTCTCTAATCCTTATCTCAAAATAGGTCCTCTCTGATGATGCCAAGCAGCACTGGATTGATCAGTACAACTCCTCGGCTAACGTCTGCTCACACGCGTATTGGTAGGTGCTTCTTTTAAGTATTTTCAGAAGTGAAAATAGAAACAAACATGCGTAGTTTCACTTTTGATTTGGGAAGTCTGAAAATGTTGTCATGAGAAACGTGCTTTATTGCAGGCGAGGGAACTGTAAAAAAGTGTCTGTGGGACTACAGTGTGAGATCGGGCTGCGGTGCAGGACATACTACGTCCTCTGTGGCTCTGTCCTCAGTGTGTGGACCAAAGTGGAGGGCGTACTGGCCTCGGTCAGCGGAGCCAATGTGAAGATGCAGATTGTACGTTTAAGAACAGAGGACGGGCAAAGAATTGTGGGTAGGTTGTCAAACAGATACAATTACAGACAAATTCATTTATTTTGTACAGTAGAGTGTACTTCTCAAAGTAATAGTGAACTCTCTAATCACTTCATACAGTTCATGTGTTTAACTGTAAAGTTGAAAATTAAGAGATTTAATGTTTATATTTCATTTTTGTTTGTAATAAAATTTCTATTGAATCGTAGATCTAGAAAAATGAAAACAAAATTTCTGGGAAAACATTACATTTCATGGGTCTCTAATGTAAAGTTTCAATTAATTAGACATGCATTAAAATGAAATTGAGAACCATTAAATGGTTTAAAATTCATTAAATGTAATTAAATTTAAAATGTAATTTAGGGGAAACAAACTTGTGAAAAAAATCACTGTTATAAAAATAAAGCCCTAAAATTTATTTTTATTAAACCTTTATAAGTTATTGTAGAAGTTTCATAATTTAAATTTACTCAAATTAAATTGTTTCTTCTCAGGTCTGATCATTCCCGCCAACTGCGTGTCACCCCTGATCAACATCCTGTCGTCATCGGATCAGTCTCAGCAGCTGGCCGTGCAGCAGCAGCAAATGTGGCAGCAACTCCACCCGCAGAGCATCAGCCACACCGTCAACACATAGCGTGACACAAGCACCACCTCGCTTTAGGGCAGATGCGGCATCATGAGCCTGCCAGCTACCCTTCCTCTTCCGGCACGCCGCGAGGAAGACGGTGCTCGTGTCGTATTTAATATTTCAGGGTTCATGTCCAAAGAGCACTCATTGCCAAAGGAGCTACAGAATCAGAGCTCTGTGCGTCAGGAAACCGCACTGAGAGGGGCGAAACTGGACGATACTTAGTCAGGCCGTTTCCTTTTCAAAACCTCCAGTCTGCTAAATCGTGGCCCTGTGCTTTCTACCGACATGAGTGGCTTTATGAAGTCACACACACTACTATGTACACAGGACAGCGCTCAGGGGTTACTCACAATCTAGTTTCTTTTTCTGTTTCCTTTTCTCGTCTCGCCTGGCCTCCATATGTCCCCACCTTCAGCCTTCTGAACCAGCATGTCTTGGGCATGACGCTGCTTGTCCACCACTTAATACAGTCCCTGATTTGAAAGCAGGAAGGCAACTGAGTGTAAGCGGGGCAAGCCCAACCCTAAAGACCGGCTCAGAGACACGTTGCATGGTTTGATAAACCCGTTGGATTTTGTTTAGTTTACGCCAAGCGGGTCAGAAGGTTTTTTGCTGCTTTCCAGCGTTTCAGTTCAAGTGCGATTTGTAATGTCCTCCGCAGAAGGCCACATCAATCAGTGCTTTTGCTCAATTTTTCTATTTCTTGCTTTTAATGATTTGCCGTCACTTGTGTTATTGGGGACAAAAAACCTCATTTCTGCTGTAAATGTGTGAGTTTGACACACGCTCGGTCTCTCTACTATATCTCGATGTATAGGTGCATATCTGAAATGTCATGTTTTTGCTGAATTGTAGATGTCACAGCACTCTAAAGACAATGTCATTCATCCCTGCACGAGTTGCACTACTGATGGATCTGTTGTACAAAGAATCTATGGAAAAAATTTAACTGACTGCAAGATCTCTACCTCTTGCATATGACCAATAAATCTTGTGGATTACCTCTATTTTGAAATGTCTTTACTTCAGGGGAACCACGTGATTTTTTTTTTTGCTGCAATCATAATAACTTTTATTTTTCAGCATGGTAAGATTGAGCAAGAAGGAAACTAGTAGGTAAACCTGAAATCTCGTATATTTTATATTTGGTGTATAAAAAGTCAGATGATTGTATGTAAAATAACATGTTTTATTCACTCTACAAACTGTAAAAAAGCTTTAAAATAATTAAACTATTTGTTTTCAACTAAACTCTGTTGGCATCTGACTATCCCGCTTGATTTAAGTTTAGTTCTAAAATCAAGCAAAATGCATAAAAATAAAAAAATTAAAGGAAAAATGTATTTTATTAAAACTGAATAAAAAAATCTTAAAGTAAAATCTATTATAAAAAAGGTTTAAATCTTAGTGGTAACGCGCAGTATTTTTTTTTTTATAAATGATTTTTATAACTTCTTCAGTTGTCACTGTGATGACGGACAACGCTGTTTATTTCTTAATTTTTTTTCATTAATTATGTGTTAATTGTCTGAGTTCTTTGTGATGATGATGGACAGCAGTGTGGGTGTCATGAGGAGTGACGCGGCCATATTTGCCGGTGCTGCTCCGCTGTAAACAAAAAGTGTCTGAGACGGACGCTCCGCTGATTTTAGGGACAATTTTATTTCTCTCATTTATTATCTCTTCAGGTATGTCTTACAAACCCAATCTCCATCAACACCTTCCGGGAACTTCTGGGAACCAAGGTATGCCGAAAAAGCGTGGAAAACTCTTGGTCTTGAGTGTATTTAGTCGAATGTAAGAATTGGCGTGAGAAAGAATACCTGGGGAAAAGCCGTGTGTAGTTTTTGTCCAGTCTGATCGCTACAGGGTCAGATCCTTCACATCCGCCATTATTACTAGTGAAAAAAACGCATTCTTCGCCTTCGCTAGGGCTAAATATCGGCGTACGGTACATGTTCGGGGTCTTCCCGAAGGGTCCGCGTCGCGCCGTGGCCGGATGGGTTTGCGTGGAGGCCGCTAGATTGTGATAAAAATGAATCCTTTTAGCGGCTAAGATCAAGCCCGTGCCGTTTCCTCCATGATTGTCTCTTGGGCTGTTGATTGATCGGATTCAGACGTACCGTTTTTACTGCTCTTTGGGGACACCTAGTGGCGGAGGGTGGTATCGCATACAGCGAAGGCAGGGGCTAGTTGTCACAAGGGTAACGGCGAGGCTTTGAGACAAAAGATCCGTTGAGCAAATGCACGTTTGTCTTGAAATAATGTATTTGCGTAAATCGTAAGTTGTTGTTTCATGCAGGTAAAGATGTGTATTGTTGCTTTAACAGGAAACATTCCCTCTCCATCTTCAATGGCAACGATACAGTCATACAAGCCTATTCTAAACGACTTTGGGCCGCCTTCGTTGGGATTCCCACAGGTACGTTTAATGTTATTATAGTTAACTAACACATGAAAAAAAGCTTTTAAACGTGTTTTATTTAAGTTTGTTGCCTAGGAAAAATTTCTTATTTTTAACTCTGTGAAATAAACTAAATCGGACATAAAAACTGTAGATATATCAAAAATAATACTAAACTAAATCACAAATTGAAGTGAAAACAAAACTTTTAAACAAAAAAACAACAAATATTAATTCAAAATCTTAATAAAAATATTTGTGTTTTAATTTGACACTTAAGTAACTAAAATAAAAAACTGTGGACATTAAATAAGACTTTTAAAAATGACAAAAATGCAAGAAATGTAAATTTAAAACAGAAAACAATGATTCAAATTAAAAATAATACAAATATTAATTTAACTGATGTATTAAAATAACATAAAATGGCAAACTTGATGTGCTGAAATAACACAATCTAAAATAAAAATAAACATTACATTGTGTAAACACACAAACTAATAAAAAATGACAAACTAAATTACTAGCATGCTGAAATTAAAACGAAAACAGGAAATAAGTGTAAATGAGCTTGATATACTAAAATAACTACAATAAAAAACTACAGACATTAAACTGATAAATGATGAAACAACAACATTTAAAATACAAACAACAACAAAAAAATAAAAAAGTCTGTCCTAATTACCCACTGCATTATTACAACTAATGACAAAAATAATGTTTGGAAATGTAAACTGATATTTCCATCTGAGACGCTACCGCAAAAGATAGAAATAACCCACTTTAAACCTTTTTTGTTGCTGAAAATACTAGTGGCCTAAGACTTTTGCACAGTACTGTATATTTATTTATTATTGTGTTTATAATTAAAATGTTATAATTGTCCTTTCATGTTTAGGGTCCAAATGGGAACCAAGTACCTCAAAGTAAATATGCTGAACTCCTCGCCATCATTGAAGAACTTGGGAAAGAAATAAGACCAACATATGCAGGGAGTAAAAGCGCCATGGAGCGACTTAAAAGAGGTTTGTGGACATGATCAAATCTACTTCAAGTGCACTGATGACAAACTAAAATAAAGGGTCTTGGAAACGGATTGGTATGGTTTTCTGTGTGTTGTAGGTATCATTCATGCCAGAGGGCTTGTTCGGGAGTGTCTGGCAGAGACAGAGAGAAATGCCAGATCCTAGCGCCTCCTTCAGCGTTCTCTCCATACGGCTAAAAGAACTGTGTCACACGGGAGTCATGCATGCCTTTCCTTTGAGGGGATCAAACAATCAAAAAAACGGAGCATTTATGTTACGAGTTGCGTTTTTCATCTGCGGTTTGGAGGGAACAAGGCACCATTCAGAGAATATATCTTCTGATTTATAAATGCAAGAGATCCAGAACTGTTGCCATTTGAGTTTTTTTTTTTTATATATTTCATTTTCTTTGTCCACATAGTATCTTTAAGAACAAATAAGCAAAAATGCATGCAACCAGATGAAAGGTCCCACAGTAGAATCTGCATGGCTTTTAAAGGTTAGACTAGGTTTGTGCTTTTAGAAATAGGTCTCAGGATAAGGTAAAGTATTTTTTTTCTTTTGGACGCACTAATGGATAGGTGAGTTTTTTTTAATCTGGGAGATACTGAAAAGTATTATAGTGATGCCATTACTTTCGTCTTTATTTGTATTTATTACCTTGTGTAATACAATGTATTTTCATGTAAAGACAAAAAAGGTCACTCTTTGGAATTTTGTATATCTGTCAATAAATATGACATTCATTGTGTATGAACCACTTTTGTTTATTGTTTTGTGGTATAGCTATGCTTACATACATTTATCACAGTAAGAATATCTTCCACATAAAAAATTAGCCAAAATAAAACACAAAATACATAAATAAAATGCATAAATACATGCATTAAAAGATGCATGTTTTATAATAATTAAAATAATGCCACAATATAGTTTTTAGTTGTAAATTTTTTATTGCCTTGTGAATTTTGTTTTTACTCCAAAAGATTAATCATGTTTAATGTCCAAATAAAATACTCGTATTGTGAAAATCTTTCATTAAAATTAAGCAATTCTGTTTTTTACAATTTTTTTTTACTGAATTTGGTGTAATTTCTGATTGTTTTTTAGTTTGTAATTTAAAAAAGATGCAATAATGCAGTTCATTTTATTTTATAAGTAGCCTACAAAAGAGAATAATACAAAAATATTATAGTTGTATATCGTTTTTTTAAATTATGTTTATGTTCAAATAAATTGTTTCTTTTTTTATTACTGACTCATATACAACCGAAGCATTTCCTTTAATAATAGTAATAATAATAATAATTACTATTATTATTATTATTATTATTATTATCAATAATGTTTTAGTATTTAGAACTATTTCTTCGGAGCACACAAACCGATAGCGGCGGGCTTACACAAAACAGAACCAATCAGAACCTCTGTTGTGCCCTTAAAATGCGCAGGATCCTGCGATGGAGCCAATCACAGAACCCGAAGTGACGTCGACGATCTCTGCTGGCCAATCAACTGACGCCTTTCGAACTCAATCGACCAATGGCGTTTCGCGGCGCAGTGTGTCGTCGTTGGTTAGAACGTTGAGCGAGAAGCAGTCAGTGACAGATGAAGAGAAAGAGAGAGTGCGCGCGGCGCGTGAGGAAATGTCAAAATGGGAGAACAAGTGACGATAAAAAGTAACAAGTAAGTGACACGGTGCTCGTGGGTTATTGTCATGATAAATGTGTCGGCGCCTGTGTTTGGAGCGAAGGGATGCAGCTGCAGAGGTGATGCGTGCTGTGTGTGTGTGTGCGCGCGCGAACAGGAAGCGCCATAGCGAGTCTGTGTTTTGCTGCATGTCTACATCTTTGAGTCCGCTTGACATCTATTTAATAACTATGACATAAAACACACCAGCGGCTTGGTTTGTATATTGCAAGGTTAGCTTTGTGTTGTTTACTGATGTGATAATCAAATGCGTTAGCTTCTGGCTTTTATCGGCTCTTTTAACTTGCAGTCGATCTCCAAGTTTATAACAATTAATGACATTTGTTGTGAGAATATATCTGTTGTTGTCTGACTGCATGTAAACAATGTATTTACCAGATGTGCCCATTATGGTCTGACAGCTGGGTCTTGTTTATGCCTTGGCTGGTCATTTTATAATTTAATTTTCTTTTCTTGGTTTAGGTTTTGATAGTTAGCCTTTATAACATGATTGTAATGTAGCTAATAACTCATGTTTTTATTTTTTGGCTTTCATCTCTTGCTTGTATTTATGCATTTTGAGTGTGCTTGCATTACTGTCAGATCACAAAACCCTTCTGAGTACACTTGTAGTGTACTTCAAATCTTAAAGGTATATTTCTAAAAACTGCACTTGCGGACGATATAATATTAATGAAATAAAAGGTCACTTAAATACATTTAAAGAGAGGTACTTCAACATTTTTTTAACACAATTAAGCACACTTTGTAATAATGCCATATTAAAGTTTTACCTTTTAAATCATTGTGTTTTAATAGTCTTTTGTTTTATATTGATGTGTTGACTAGCATGCAAAGTAGTTAATTGATAAGATTTTATAAGATAAGAATAAGATTTTCATTCAACAAAGTTCACTTAAGTATATTAAGAAAATACATTACGTTCAATCTTTTTAACAATATGCTGAAGTGTTCTTTTTCATAAAGGATAACATTTATGATAACTTTTTGGTGCAATAAATATTTTTAAGAGTATTAGAATAAATAGTTATATCAGGGTTGGTGATAGGAATAATGCAGGTTTGAGCCCTAGTTTCTTTTGATAAGTGTTTACTTTTATTTGTCTCTAGCTCCTGTGACACTGTTTTCTCCTCTGTTTTCTTCATTATTTGAAACAGCGCTCGCACCCAGTCTCAGTCCACGGCTGTTTAAGAATGTCTACAGATGACAGCATCTCTGAGGATGTGTCCAGCTCTGTGGCCCTGAGCCACGACCAGATTAGTGGCAATGGCGGGAAAGAGAGTGAGGCGTCCATCGTCTCCTCTGAGGACACCGTATCGGGTCTCCCTGAAGAGGAGCGCTCCGCGTCCCACCCCGAGGGCTTCCTTCAGACCACAGAAGGAGAAAACAGACCCTCCACCACACCAGCATGCAACATTTCGAACAAAATAAGGTCTCTTTTATCATGTGATGTCTTTAGTTCATTGTTTCTGTCTTCACAAAGAGGTTGTGAATAAGCTGCTTCAAATCCTCAAGAACATCTCTAAGGCCTGAATCAGACGCTGTGCATTTGCTTGATTTTCAAAGGGATAGATCACCCAAAAATGAAAATCCTCAAATTGTTACATATGTGTAAAGTAAATGGAAAGTGACCTTGGACCAAAAAACCAGTCTTAAGTCGCTGGAGTATATTTGTAGCATTAACCAAAAATACATTGTATGGGTCAAAATTATACATTTTTCTTTTTTGCCCAAATTCCTTAGGATAGTAAGTAAAGATCATGTTCCATGAAAGTATTAAGTCAATTTATTACCGAAAAATATATTAACTTAATTATTAGTTGTTAATAATTATTAATAATTATTATTGATTAGTAATATGCATTGATATCTCGGTCACATATTGCCCTATCGATCCAAATCATACATCAATGGGAAGGTTATTTATTCAGCGTGTGTAAATCATGTACAATTCTTGTACAGATCATGTATAAATCTTAATTTCGAAAAATTTACACGTACGACAGCGTCACACATTATGAAGAATGTTGGTAAACAAACAGTTGATGGTAGCCAACTTCCATAGTGCCTTTTGTTTTGCATACTGTAGAAGTCAATGGGGACCATCTTCAATATAACCTCTTTTGCATTTTACTAGAAAAATATCCTGCTGGATCAACTTGTGTCTATATATATATATAAGTAAAAATGTATTTTATCATAATTTAAATAAACATTGCGATTGAAATGTAAAATGCAGTTTTTAAAAAAAATAAAGAGCTCAAGGTTTGTTGTGAATGTTTGTAGCAAAATAATAATAATAATTTTAATAATACTAGTATAAAAAAAAAAAAAATAATTAATGTTTCACAGTAAAATAAAAAAAATGCTAATTTAAAGAAAATGATATATTAACAGTTTCAGTTTATATTTCCATTAATCTCTCTCTCTGATATCATGCGTTGTTGCATTTAGAAATCTGGGAGGTGTGATGAACATCCCACATTGCAGCTGGTTCCTGACATCACAAATGGGATCATTTAGAAGTTTCCTAAAGCCTGAAGTGGGCATGAAATTCACCGAATGCTTATTTTGCACTGAAATGAAATTTTCATAGAAACCAACATTTTCTAGTTTTTGTTTAGCTGAAAACTGAACCAAAAGTAAAGTCTGTGATGTTTTATCTTCGCAAAGATGCTATCGATTTGTGTTTTAAATCCACAAAAAGCCCCCCCTGTGACTTATAATCAGTCTTTGTTCTCATGTGACATGCTTTAGGAATCTGTGTCTTCGCACCGAGGAGGAGTTCAGCTCAGGAAGAAGTTTGCCCTTCATCAACCCCAGCTCAATCGAGACGCTCAGAGCCCTGGTGCAGGAGATCCAGAGCAGCGGCGAGACCGACCCTGAGATCTGGAAGAACTGTGAGGTGCGCAGATGCCCGAGACCACACTGTCCGTTCCCTAATGCCGTCAAGGCCCAGGTTTCTGGGCCATCGTCTGGGGTCTCCCAAAGGAGTCGAGACCGCAGCAGCCCCGCTCTGAGCTGTGGAGAACATCCCACAATGCAGCTGATCCCTGACATCACAAATGAGATAATTTAGAAGTGTATTCAGGGCTTTAAAGTTGAAATGAGATGAAAATTCACTCTATTTAATTTTTTAACCACAACTGTATATTTCATTTATATATATATTTTATATTTTCAGATTAGCAATTAAAAGATATACCCCCGGTTTCACAGGCTTAAGCCTAGTCCTAGACTAAAATGTAAATCTGGGCTGTAATATAAAATATTTTATGTTCATCAGACTTTAAAAATGTTGAGATAATTGAGACAATTAAACCTGTAAAGCTTACTAGCTGTGAAACTACCAGCCCATCTAACCAAAACACACCAGTCTGTCTTAGCATTCATCTAAAGTCTTTGCATCCAGAGAATCTTTTTTTTTTTATATTACATATTGACAGTGTTTTTCTCTCATTCAAACAGGGCCGGTGGCTTCATCTCTTTCAGTTAGTGGAAAAGCAATATCAAGAGCAAATCCTGGCTCAGCAGGAGCAGTACCAGTGCCAAATACAGGTATGTTTCTCAATGGAACCTGTCTGGACTGTTACCAAGTGCTTTGTATCTGATGCAGTCAGGGTGCTTCGTTATTTTTAATCTGGTTGTGGCAGTCTGTTGTGTTTCTTACTTTTTTTTTTTTTGAGGTCTATTGTGATTTTTAAGCGTAATGTGCACTTTATTTGAATGGTAATTAATAAAAAATAATAATTGCTATGTACATATAACAAAATGATAAATACCGTCGTACCACAATATCATAATACCGTGGTCGCATGACTCGCTAAAACAATAGGTCTTCTGAGAAAAGTTTGCTCAGGCGAATGGAGCGAACGGGAGGTAGCGGGAACTACAATTCCCATCAGCCC
>JAUCMT010000082.1:0-14306 GCA_032357475.1 Enteromius thamalakanensis
AATCACCTTTCTTTCCCATTCTGACATTCAGTTTGGAGTTCAGGAGATTGTCTTGACCAGGACCACACCCCTAAATGTATTGAAGCAACTGCCATGTGATTGGCTGATTAGATAATTGCATTAATGAGAAATTGAACAGGTGCTCCTAATAATCCTTTAGGTGAGTGTATATATCTGAGTATCGTAAATATAACAGATAAAAGTAATACAATGACTACTATTGACATCTTTTATGTACAGGTGAAAAGCAACGGTCCTAGTACCGAGCCCTGAGGTACTTCACTCTGAACTTTTGACTCATATGATAATGCTACAAACTTTTTTTGGTACTTCAGCTACAATTTATTTTAATTAAAACAAATAGACAATCATATTTATGTTTTTTTATTCATTCATTTATTTTTGATTCTAATGCAAAATTTCCTGGTTTTGTTTAATTAAATTTTATGTTCCCAACTGAAACAAGTAAAAATAATTAAAAAATGTTTTGGCCTATGTATTTCTATTAAGGCATTTTTGGAGAAACTACGAAACTACAAAAATGTAAATGTTGCACCAATCAGCAAATCACAGTTCTGTTTACATAACATCTACACACACAGTCACTGCTGTTCTCTGATCGTTTAACAGCTAGTTACCATTACCGATAACAGATCAATGTTTCAGTCACCACAGGAGACAATAATTCAGACTGCTGCTCAGATCATGAGCAGAATCATGTTTGGCAGGTGCTGTGACTGCTGTAGTTCACTGGCCTCTATTGTTGGGTTTACTACAGCTCATTACCAATAACTTCTTATGGATTGATCCATATTTTGGTCCTGATGACGTTTCCTAAAAACCATACATTTCTTCTTCAAATCATGTTAAATATTAGTATCAAATATGATCATCAGGCTTTTAAGGAGTGTTTGTTTTTTTCTTATCTTAGTCATCATTTTGTTGCATTGCATTAAATGTTCTGAAACTTGAGAGCTTTCATCATAAAACCAAGCATTTAAACATGGATAAATATCACCTTAAAAAGACTTTTTAGGGGGCTGAATAGAGTGATGACTGATATTTATAATTTTATTAAAGCAGTCTAAAATACTATACTGTTATAACGATTTCATCTTACAATTTGGTCAAATAAAAATGAGTATCTGTGCCAAATTGTATATTTTTGGTCACTTTGCTATAATGTGTTTATGTATTTATAGACTAAGGAAAAGGAAGCATTCACAAGTATTAACAAACAGACAGGTAAATGAGATACATGATCACATGACACAAACCAGCAGAAAAAACAATAACATGTGCTGAGAAACGTGTGTGTGTGTGTGTGTGTGTGTGTGTGTGTGTGTCTCTACAATCTTGTGTTCACCACGTGAGGATCCACATCAAACACCCACACACTCCCAAGTAGTGTTCAAGCACTGAAACTAAACAAAAAGCACCTGGATTTGTTCACTGGCTATTAGAAGTTCAGCAACTGTGTTAAACAACACAAGAGTTACCACATGCTTTTTCTTCATTAAAAATTATACACATTTAATTTATTTGACTTTTTGGTGTATATATATATAGCTGACATTTTAATGTTGATTTTATTCATAGCAACTTTGACTATTTATATAAATAAATATATGAATTAATTTGTATGTATTTATGTTTATATTTGACATATCGTAGTTGGTTTTGATTGTTTATTTTGTCCTTTTTTTAAATGAATGATCTTTTTGCCTTTTTTGACAGGTCAATGTCAGGTTGAATCATAAGCACAAATACAGAGTACGGTATGGTAGTGAATCCAATTTTATTCTCCTTTTATGAACTTGTAAATTGGCATCATCCTGAGTTCAGCGCCACTCTTTGTAGTTTTTGTGAATTATGGCTTTGAGAGTAAGTGAAATAGAAGCCCTGAGCCTGTGTATAATTTTCTGATCACACTGATCTGAATGGAGCCCCAGCTAACAGAGACACACTTGAGTTTGCTTCATGCATCTTCCAGCATTCATTCATCTCTCTGCCATCATCCCAAACAGATGCCGTTTATGTAAGATGCTATTATACTGCTTCAGATCATGACAAGGTCACTGAAGGGCTAAGATCAGATATTAACATCACGTATTACTGATATAAAGAGAAATATTACTGGGTGGCTGAAGTCAGACCATAATCAGCTGCTGACACTGCTATATCTGACCTAAAGATTATATAATATATTTATATATATATGTGTGTGTTCTATAAAAATAAAACACTGAAGACTAGAGTAATGATGCTGAAAATTCAGCTTTTTTTGTTCACGGCAACAAATTAAAATGTAAATGTATTCAGAGACTTATAAGTGGTATAATACAAATACAGCAGAAACAATGTGAGAAGTTGCATGCTAACACATGACTGTTGTTGTTCCTCTGTGGTTTCCTCAGGTTTCACGCTGATCTGTGGGAAATAAAGTTGGATGCACACATTTACATCAATCTCTTCACAGCCGTTTTGGTAAAAAGTGGAACTTCCAATCAGCTCTGTCATGAAATATATATTAATTATATTATTAATTTTACATACACATGATATACAAAATGCACTCCTTTTACCTATTTAACAAATGTCCTTGCATAATTCAACAGTGCATGTTGTATCTCAAATCAAGTACGTATTTTTTATTAGTAGTAGTAGTAATATTTATTTACTTTTTGCAAGAATATGGCATTTGAAAGACATGTGGTTGAGTAAATGATTAGAGAATATCACTTTTAATCTGTGGTGAATACAGTTTTGTGACGTATTTAGTGTGCACCGCTAGAGCAGTGCTGTTGATTTACTGTATAGTTGACGTCCGTTTATCTCAGAATGAACTGTTAAATTACACACTATCAGATAACGAGGTCATCTCACAGTCATCGGCTGAGATAAACCAAAACCTTCACTGGCACTTGACAATAATGCCTCACATATTTAGAGATGTGGCAGGGCTGCTGACGCACAACATGGGGATTTTTTTCAACATTTTACAGTCCAAACGTGTACGAGGAGATGCTTATCTTACCCATAGCTTATTTCACAAATTTTATTATTATCCAGTGAAATTGTAATTAGAAATGGAAAAAAATGACTTGTCAATTTAACCTTATTTGCCGGATTAAATTGCACTTTAAGCTGAGGATTAGTGTCTTTCAATACAACTAGTACAAAATAATATGCACTGTCATCACGGCAAAGACAGACGAATATTAGTTTGGCCTTGAGAGAAATTGTTAATGCTCATAAAGATGGAGAAGGATACACACTTTATCAAAGCGTGTCAAGAACCGCAATGAGAAGCATTATCATGAAGTTTAAAGAGACAGTAAGCGAAAGATTTCAAAACTTTGGAAAGAAAACTAGTAAAAGAGGATACTAAAGACCCAAGAATGACTGGTCAAGTCTGGAATTGATGTCTCCACGTAGACAGCCACTAAAGCCCTGCACAGGAGGTTGCCACCAAGAAAGACTCCACTAAAGAAGAGACACCTCCAAGCTAGAATGAATTTGCTAAGGACAACCTGGGGAAAAGTGAGACGTATACTGGAAACGTGTCCTTTGGTCAGATAAATCTCGAGCTTTTTAGCCATAGAGATGTTGCCTATGTTTGGAGAGAGAAGGGAGAGGCATTCCACACCAAGAACACTGTTCCTAAAGTGAAGCATGGTGGGAGTATAATGCTGGGGGGATGTTTCAGTGTGTTTGGTTCTGGGAATCTCATCATGAAAAAGGAAGACTGTAAGATTTTGAAAGACAACTTCAGATAGTTTGCAAGAAAACTTGGTTTGGGTCGACATTTTGTCTTCATGATAACGACCCAAAGCATACCTCGCTTCTGGCGAAGAAATACCTCCAAAGTGAGTACTTGACTGGCCTGGACAAAGCCCAGACTTGAATCCAATAGAAAATCTTTGGGGCACACTAAAGTCCAGAGTTTGTGCCAGAACACCAACATATCTGGAGGAGCTTGAGAGATTTGCTAAGGAAGAAAGGGCTGTCATTCCTCAGGAGACATGCTTGAAACTTGTTGAGAACTACAGCAAACGACTAGGCTGTTATCAGGCCAAATTGATACACTATTGACTATTACCATCATTTTGACCAGTAGACTTTTTTTTTTATTATTCTTGGTTATACATCTATTTCTATTTGCAAAACACGACAATCTTCCTGAATAAACTATTATGTTTAAAAATGCTGTGTTTATAAAATCGTCTTTTTGTTATTAATCACTTTGGGAAACATGTGAGAGAAAAAAAAAAAGTAAAACTTCACAGGGGGCTAATACTTTTGTCTTCAACTGTATATATATATATATATATATATTAGTGCTGTCAACGGATTAATCATGATCAATCACATCAAAATAAAAGTTTTTCTTTATATAATATATTTGTATGTACTGTGTATATTTATTAGGTATATATATAAATACAAACACATGCATGTATATATTTATTGAAAATATGTTATGTTTATATATTAAATATTTTTAAATATAATATCAAATATAAGAAAATAAATATATAAATGCATTTACATGTAAATACTTTCTAAGTATATACTGTATGTGTGTGTTTTAATATAAACATAATAAATAAACACAGCATGAACACATTTTATGTAAATAAAGACTTTTGTCTTAGATGTGATTAATCATGATCATGATACAATCATTTGACAGCACTAATATATATATATATTATTTTTTTTGCTGTCAAATAAAGTACAATTATATTTACATGATGTACACAATCCTCACACATATATTTGTTATTTATATGCACATACACACACATACAACATGTTTACATGTATATATTTATGTTCATATGATTTATATAATATATAAATAAATATATGTGAGATGCATATATATATATATATATATATATATGTATATATATTATACACAGTACACACACACACATATATATATAATATAAACAGAAACATTTATTTTGACTGTGATTAATCGTGTGTAAATAATATTTTTTAGCCATTTTTAAAAATCAATTATTTATTTCTAGCTCATTTAAGTTCATTCTGGCCACAAACATGCTATAATAATTGTGAAACAGCTCATGGAAGGCATGTCACAACATCCTGTGAGTGTTTGGACAGCGTGTGACTCGCTCACGGCTCTTGCTGGTTTGAGACTGACTGACGATCGATGGCAGCGCATGTTTCTGCTGTGACCTCAGCACTACACATTACATAACCTGTCTTTATAGCGCCGCTGGTTAATCGTGTCTATTTTTAGCAAAGGCTTCCCTTTTCCTATTCATGCTGAGGAGTGCTAATTCAAACCCCTGTTGTTTAATCTCAGCTGTTTCCATCCAGCAATTTGCTAAAAGCCATGACGCTTTCACTCAATATTATTTATTTTCCACAGATTGAGGCAGCACTGAGCCGGATTCCTGGAGCCGGGGGCCGGGTCAAGTTGCAGACCAGGTTAGACGAGGTGGGAACACAATCAATTTCCATTCACATGCATATAGAAGAGACCTGCGCAAAAATCATTTAAATGTGGTCTATTCTTTATTAATTCTCGAAAGCTGCAAATCAATGCAAAACATTTACAACAAGATCTGATTAATCTGAATCATTGGTTTTATTTGCCTTGCGTGATGTTACAGTAGAAAGCCTATCATTTATACATTGCTCAACATGGTGGAGATACTGTTGACAAAAGATATTGTGTATTTTGCAATGCTGAGGTGAAATTCTGTAGTAATGCTACAAATCTGTGAAAGCAATTGACAACACCAATAGGGTGCAATGATTTCTACACAACATTATCTCTGCTCTGAGAGTCAGTAGCATTTTACCGTTTAATTTGAGAAAAACAGCTGTAATATCACACATACAGCAGCTGACAGCAACCCGTCAAAATAAAAGTTTGGTTTAACTGTGACTGTTGCCATAAAATGTAAGATTCAGTGTAATAACAATAATACTACTAAAAATACTACATATTAATAAAACTTATTTTCTTTGTAATATTAACAGTAAACAGTAAGCACTTTGCCAAAAAGTATTGATTTGATTTAAAGGATCAATTACAGTCATTTTTATGTATACCAGAAAATGCAATGTGAAAATTATATATTAAATGAAATATAATTTAAAAAATATAAATGAAATATAATAAAAATATTAGATCATGATATAAGGAGTTATTTTTCAGTATACTGCATATTACGGTTTAAGCTGACATTTCTAAAACCAATTGTGTATATATTTTTTGCTTAGAAGTCTAAAAGGAAGTTTCTAAAGGAAAGGCTCTACATCTCTGTATTTTCTTTTTGTTTTTTAAATGTTTTTTATTTAAAAAATTTATGCATAACAAAAGACATCAGTGGAAAAACAGATGTGTAACTCTATGAACTTCATGCTTTTAGGTCTCACTGGAGAATCGCCTAGAAAAGGTGAACCACGACCTCGGGTTCATCCGCATGACTCTGAAACGATTTAACATCCTGCGATCTTCTGCCAACATATAGCCAGCGGCTGCTGTGAACTGTCATGAATTATGATCTTTGCCCTGGACCATATGAATTATTATTATTATTATTACACTGTACAGACTCTGAACGTGATTTCTACTTTTATTACTGTAGGATCTATTTTGTATGTTTTATTACATGGTGAACATACTATAAAGTATATTTTAATAAATGCCTAGATTTGTAAAAACGTTTACTTTTTTAATGTGACAGAAATATGGGAAATTGTATGCTCGACTTGATATTTTTTATTTGATTCGTTTGCTGCTGATATAAATGAATGGCAAAAATCCAGTCCTGCAGGGCAGCTCATTTGCATACGTTTCCATTCCACTGTGTGTCTTACCACTCTTAATTTTATTGACACTTGAAAAGGTTTATAATATCAGGCTTTCACTGTCTGCTATGTTCATTAAGTTACATGAAATCATTGCCTGTGCCATATGCGAGCAGAGAATGATAGCACATATCTGATGAGTAGAATTGCCTTGTCGAAATCATCTTACTCAAAGAACACAAACCCAAACCAGCACCGACTGTTTACACATGATTATCAAAGCTAGACCTCTGACATTTTCCAGTGCAGCACAGGATGTACTGCTTACTTTGATGCATGAAATTTGAAATATGCTCTTCTCTGCTTTTCCATTGTTAGCTGTTGACTGTTCTTCTTTTTTTCCAGTAGCTCATGGAATCTATTTAACTGTTGCACAAAATGTTCCACAATTAAAACTGCATACTGAATCATGTGTTTGAGTCATTATAATTCGATGACATCTGGAATACGTTAGGCTCTTGGCTGTTTGCTCAAATCATTCATTAAATGAGCTTGAAATGTGTTTGTGTTCATCAGAGCTATTTGAGTGTTAAAGGCATAATTCTACCAAAAAAGGGAAAATTCATTTCTGAATGTATGTAAACAAAGCCGTGTGTATTTTGTGAATCTGCCAGATTCGTACATGCGAAAGTGTAAATGATTTTGAGCTTGGCTGGAAGGCTTGATTTTCAGCTTTTAAGTAAAATAACAACTTTTATTATTGTTGTTTTATTTGTTTCTCACAAAACAAGTTTTATTCACACACACACACATATATATGTATATATATATATATATATAACCAATAACATTTTTATGTTGTCTGCCACTTTAAAAGCAGGATAGATTCTGATTGGCTGTCCGTGTTTTCATGGCGTTTTTTTTAACATTCTTTGGCTGGTGATTTTAATACTATATTTGTCGTTATAGTATAGTATATCTTTATTTTCTTAGATGTCAGCTGAAGGGTTGGTCATAATTTACATTTTTTTTGAAGAATGTTCGTAACTGAACAGTTGACGGCACCCATTGACTTCCACAGTAATTTTTTTCTCCGTACTGTCAACTGTCGCAAACGTTTTTTAGAATAATTTCTTTTGTATTCAACAGAAGAAAAACAACACGAGAGTGAGTAAATGATTATATAGTTTTCGTTTTGGGGTGAACTATCACTTTAAAAGCTAGTAACGATTCACTTTTAATGTTTGGAAAAGAGCTGCGTTTTGCAAAAAAAGAAAAGTAGGAAAACAGTTTTGCAAAGCACAAGGGCGAGTAAATTATCGGTAATTTATGCATGAACTTTGGGTTTCGGTCTACTTTCTTGTTCTTCCACTCCACTTCCACTGTATGACGAACAGGTTTAACAATACGTGAAACATCTTCCTTTGTGTTTCACAGAAGCCATATGGATTTGGAACAACATGTGGGTGAGTAAATAATGGCAAAATGTTTATTTTTGGCTAAACTATCTCTTTAAAAAAAAACACTTATTAAAGCAGCGATTATCGCATTGAGTCGGCAGAGGGCGCTACAGCAATGGAAAAATAAGCCCTGGAGGAAGGGGAGAGGCGAGTTTACCATCCAATGATATCGGACCAGAAATGATGCTACTCGCACTTTCGGTAAAGATAGAAAGAAGGAAAGGACGTGCACGCATTGAAAAGCTAGGTCAAGGTTTTGAGAAAGAGCATACGCTTTAAATAGACCCACAGGACCCACGGGACGCCGCGCAAACGCACGGATCCGCATACCTGTACAGCTTTACTGCACGCTGTTTTTAAAGGAGCAACTATATGAGCTGCAGCGGATATAAAGATGCAGGAAGCCCCAGTGCCGCTGCTGTTCACGTTAAAAACAATGCAAAGGCAGTGACAGCCTCAAGCTCGCGCTCTGCTGTGGTTTAACCAGTCCTGTCACTTCCTCTTTGACGTGTGTATGTTGTGGACCGTCAGCCGTACGCGCTTTTTTAAAAGCACAGGACTTTATTTTTTGACTGCATGGAGGACGCTGTCGGCCTGCTTTGCTGTTTTATTTAGTCGGCTGAACCGGTAGCCAGCGGCTCGCTTACAGACAGCGCGGGGAAATAGCGTTGCAGCGACCGGCAGACACCTCGACCTGTGGCGGGGATGTGTGTGAGCTAAAGCCGCCGGATATCGATGGCCGCGTCGCTCTGATAAGAGACGCTTTTCTTTGAGCTAAAAATTCCGCCCCAAAGGTAAGAAAAACAAAACCCGCGAAATATCTGCTCGCGTTTGAAACGATATTCTCAACGGTCTCATTTTTTAATTCAACGGTCGCTTGCGAGTTAGCTAGTCACGGCCTTATCTAGCTGTCATTCGTGACCAAAATAAATAATTAAACGCCTTAAACCCTGATTTTTTTTTTTTTTTTTTACAAATCGCCCCACTTAAACGAACCATTTGGGAGTTGTAATGAGATTAGTGTATGTGCGTATTATAGGTGTTATTTAATTGTGGAGGAGATTATTGTATTATTTAGATGCTGTAATTTTAGTCTTATCTTAAGGCTTTTACGGTTGTCTAGATTAGATGGGATTCATAAATTAGCCAATCTACGCGGTAGCATAAATTGTTAATGAGGGTTATCACTGGGCAGTCAAATCACTTATCACCGTTTGATATTATAGTCAAACCCCTGTACCTGTAATAATGTATGCTGTATTAATTATTCACTTTCATGAATTAGCGTTGAATTTCATGTTTCTTTGTAATTTATAGACGGGTATGAAAACACTAGATTATTTTGCATGCATGTTTTCTCCAAGAAAGCTGGTCATGAGGTTTATAGTTGGATTTTTGGGTTTTGAATTTGTGACCTATCAAAGTTAATTAGCTGTCAGAGTTAACCTACCCTGGTTGAAGAAGATAAGTTAGCTCTACAAGTGATTTTATCTACTTTTATCTACTTTATCTACAGGTAGACTGATTAATACCTAATGCAAGTCATTCTGTGCTGTGAATATGTAATATAACTTTTTTTTTTGTCAATTTTAGGGTTTGTATTAAACACATTCCCATATTCTAGAAAAACACTGATGGAGGAATAGAAAAACAGCTGTGTTTTTATACAATGCATGCATAAAAAATAGTGTTATAGCAATATATAGCTATTTTAATTACACATTTTTCTAAGTAAGTATTTTATCAGAAATTGGTGCTATTGAATATATCTTCAATTTCTTTTTATTTTATTTTTTTGCATAACGTATTAGTTTTTTTGCCAAATAGTTGGCATATTTTAACAGTTTACAAGTTTTTTGCTTATAGGGTTGACTCAAATAACAGTCGTGACTCCACTCATGTTTTTTTGTGCGCACGTCCACATAATAATTGACAGTTCTTGTTGTTTATCCTGTTTGGCTATGTCTATTAGATGCCTAAAGTTAATCAACTGTCAGAGATAACTTACCTGGTTAAGGATTAGACAGCCTTGAAAGTTATGTTACACAGTGATTAAGCGAGTTTACTGGAAAGCATTGTTTTGTATAGATGGATCTATCTATCCATCCATCCATCCAATACTGGTTCCCCCCAATATTCAGATGAGTGTTGACCAATGGCTGATCATTAAATGATCCCAGTCCTGAGTATGTGGTTACATCTGCGATATCTAGCATTAATTTCATCTGTCTTTGACTAATAAACACACATGGAACATACATTCCTGCATCATCCAGTAATAATTTCAGTCTTGTCAAGATAATTGGGACGTTCTTCACGTCTTAATCGCAGGGTCACAATTATCTTGTCATGGTATTGTTAATTTTAGCTGCTCTTCCACTTCGGAGCCTCGTTTTGCCGTGCGCTCGCAGGACACTCCCTTTCGCCAGCAACCTACATTTTTAGTTAGCGAGACCTCATTGTTTGCCATGTTCTTTTCAAGCACATCGAGGCAGAGGAAAAAATGCTTCCCTGTATCTAATTATCCTGCCAAAATGATTAGGTTTGTTCTTAATGAATCCTGTTATGAAGCAGCCATCGTAGAAAGAATGAGTCACAGTATTGATTGCCTTCCACTCCCCCCTCCCGGCCCGGCCGGAGAACGGCTGCTAATGGCTGCAGCTCTGGCAGGGATGTACAGTGGACGGAGGGAAGGCAGGCCGCTGCCAGGCTCGTGACGGCATGCCGATGTGACCCCGACACTGCTAGCAGCGGGCCGGTGGCACCGCGGAGAGAGCCAGGCAAAAACGGCGGGGTGACACTACGCAGTTGCTCCTTATTTATAGCCACATAGTAAACATTGAAATGTATTCCCTCCAAACAAGGCAAGCAAGCATGCTAGGAGCCAGGACATGCGTATGTTCATTTAAGCCAGGAAGTTTGTCATCTATTGTGGTGTTACTGCGAAAGAGCCAGCGCAGAGAATTCTTTACAGTGGCTTTTTCTTTAATAATTTTACATAGCAATAACATTGCGAAATATCTTTGCTGGTATGTTTTATATGCTGCTTGAACATGTAGAAATTGCAGTTTTTGTTATTCCTCCAAATTAAATATACTTTAATATACAAAAACAGCTTTGCATTTTTCATATAACATTCCCACTCTCTGGAAACAAATAAATTAAGTAAAAAAAAAAAAAATTGACATTGATTGGAAAATTTTCAAGCCTTTGGTAATGTGGCTGATATATAAATAAATGTAAAAGAGCAGCAGTCTTGAGGTCAAAACCCAAGAGACTAGTTCCCTCAAGATTTTCCTATGGGGTTTTTCTAGTAAAATAAGGTCTGTGGAAGAAAAAAAAAAATAACTAGATGACACTTGGATGTTTTATTGTGCAATGTAAACTGCTCACACATTATTCCTATTGTAACCCATACAAGCGCTGAAGATCCAAATGCAGCGTTATTAAAACACGGCGTGGTCAAACAAGCAGGGTCCAAACACCAGCGAACAGTAAAATCTGAGATCGAGACAGAATCGTAATCCAGTAACATACGATGGTCAGGGCCGGCAGCAAAACATTAAAAAACCAAAGGTAACAGTCCCGGGTCAAAATCCAAAACAGCAATCCAAAGTAACAAATTAAACAAGATAATGAACGAGAAAACAAGGTGTAAACAGGGGACATGCTTGGTAGAGTCCGCTACAGTTAAACAATACTTTGCGACTTTCTGTTTGGCAGGCTACTACTTAAATGGCCCCCAAACAGGAAGTCACCAGAGAGAGCTGTGATAGTCAGTTCAAGGGTGAGAGCTCCATCTTCTGGCTTGGGGTTACACCTATGCTGTTACTTACTACAAACATGCATAAAATTTACATTCAAAAATCTCTTAATTAGTCTTCCAGTCTCTCTTTTGAATGCAAGCTGATCTTTATGTTTTATTTTTCAAATTGTGCAAAGTTGCAGCAACCATAAACATCCTCTTAAACTGTGTCCAAACAACATGAATTGCTCCTGTTCATAGTTTTCAGTCACTTGACCGGTTCAAAGACCTGGAGGGCAAAACATCCATAGACTTGCAATTGTTTACAAATGTTTACATTTTTCATCTGGTTCAACACCGCAAATATTTAGATCACCTCTCAAAACAAAAATACAAAGATATTTGAACAAAGTTAAGGTTTTGGCAATTTGCAATCCATAATAAGGCCCCGTGCAATATTTCAATCATTAAACAGCGTGACAAACTGTTGTAGAAACACTTAAAGTGCCTTAATATATTTAAAACAGTAATATTCAGTAATGCATCAAATTCAGTCGTTTCTGTATTAATGATGCGTAGCATAGGAAGGCAGATGAGGCCGGAATATGAATGTGATCTGCTTAATGGTTCCTTATAACTGTTTTCTATGGGAAAGTACTTAACGTGAACCTTTATAGTCAGGCTTCATCCCCTTACCTGTACAAAATATACATCATTAATAAGGTGTTTACTGAATTTCACATTTTAATGCCTGCGTTTTACTACATTACTGCATAATACAAATAGTTAAAAATAACTGGCGATCAATGGAGCAAAGCTTTGTTTTGCCCACCAGGTAGGCGCTCCAATAAGGGTGTGGCGTCACGTGAAAACTATCGATTTCAGTTGACTATGAATGAAAAACAAAAGTGTAAAGTTTTTATTTTGCGCCATATTATAAACTGTATCAGAATTGCAGGTTGACTTGTTTATGCCATTACATGCATATCTTCCTTTCTTTAAAATAAATGAATGAATGCAAAAGCACAATCTTACATCTTTTGAGTTGTTCGCGTTCGCACGCGTGATATGATTGACAGTCGCTGGCGTACAGTGGAATCTGTTAACCCGTGTAACCGTAGCGCTTTTCTCTTGAGCGGGCCGAGAGTGTAACGGAGACACTCGACCCTTTCGTCTCCGGACACTGTATATCTCTCAGGTGAGACCATTAATAAATGAAGTGTGTAGGTTTGTGTGCAAGCACTTTGTATCATGTTTGGCATAGCTTGTTCCGGATCTCCTTGAGTATTCGTTTGGGGAGAATCAGCCCATCAATCATTCCGGCACTGATGCGTCCCGTTCTATTTCTTGCTGGATTTTCTTGGCGAACGTTTCCACTGGGCACCACTGGTATCTCCGCTTCCAAATATACCCATTGTGCTCGTTAATAAGCGTACCGTAGCAGGAAGTGTGTTGGTGTTGGCAGAAGAGCTGTGTGGGCATATGCTTGGGTGTTTTATATAACTTACGGAAAGTTACAAATAACCATACCATCTCTATTCCCTGCTCTGCTCCTTAGTCAGCTCATCCGATCTGGAAGAGTTGATTCCCACTGTCGATGAGAGGAACAGCATCTGCGTTCTAGAGCTGTTTGAGATGGTTTGGAAGAGGAACCGTAACCTGACAGAATGATCATGAGATCCTGCTGGAATAGTTTACTGAAAAGATTACAAATGTTTACTCACTCTCATGTCTTTACTGTGCAAGTTTGCTTCTGCCACAAAAAAAAAAATGAAAAAGGTCATTGCAACTTTTCATTTCACAACTGACTTTTTTCTCAGAATTGTCAGTTATAGCTTCAGAACAGTCGCAAACACTTGTTAATTTATATCTCGCAGTTTTCATGTTATAGATAGATAGATACGGTTCCTCTTCCAAACCATCTCAAACAGCTCTATAAACATTTTTTTTAAAAACATTTTAATCTCGCTATTCAGACTTTATCTCAGATTTCTTCCTCAGAATAAGACTTTATAACTCAGAATTGAGTTTATTTCTCAAAATGCCAAATTTAGGCTGTTTCTTGCAATTTTACCTTTATAACGATAAGTTGCAAGTTTACAATTTGTGATTTTATCTTTATAACTTACAATTAGATGCTTACATTTAGCAAATCTTAACAATTATGAGATATAACATCACAATTACATAAATAAATTATTTTTTCTTTAATGCCATATATATCACCCTACAATGATAAAGATCCACAGGTAGTTTTCTTTTGATTTAATAAAAATAAGTTGCCCCTTCTGAAATCAAGTCAT
>JAUCMT010000083.1:0-16184 GCA_032357475.1 Enteromius thamalakanensis
GCCAGATGATGTCACGCTCTAATTTGCATATCAGTGATGTCATCACGTAGTATCTGACAAGCATAATGCTGTCATGTCTCTACTCTTTGAGGCACCGTTTTATATTACATTAAAACATTACATCCAGATGCACAATAAATACGTTCTTATTATTATTATCATACTACTTTGCATGATGTCTTCTGATAAAAAAAAAATCGTGATTAAAAATCGAGATCGTTCGATTATGGGGGAAAAAATCGTGATCACATAATCACAGCACAAGCAAGTACAAGTTTGTTTTTTTAATACTTCGCAGACGTTTTATGCTGTTAACTTTAAGAACTTATACACATATTTATACAAATGTTTTCTCCCAGCTGTTCAGATGGACATTCTGATATTTTTATGTGCGTCTATCAGCTTAAACGTGATTTTATGTTATCATCGGAGTTGTCTTTTACTTAAAAATACATGCAAATACTACATGCAAGTCAGTAATACAAGTATTACATTAGGAACGTTACTCATGCTGCACAGACATCACAGATTCCTTAAATGATGATTGAATGCGTGCATCACAGTAGCTAAATTGAATTGCACAAACGAGATGATCATCTCTCCTTACTTTTGTGAGTTCAGCATCTCATAGACAGTTCAAAGAAAGATGATGTTTACTTAAAAACATTGTACTGAAAAACTGGTTCTTTAGCTTGTGAGCAGTGACCCAGAAACAGATGACTGGTGGTTAGACGGGTTAGTCTAGTCAATATGGGTAAGTTAGGTTATTGAACGCATCTCTGCATATGGTCTGGGTCACTTTATTATGCATCTGTAAGTGCAATATGTAACGACAACCTTCTATTTAAAATGAGAAGCCCTTATCAACAAAAGAGAAGCTTTAATTACTTTCTGCGTTTTTTCTGTTACAACAACACATTTGGATAATGAAGAACTTATAGTAGACAGTAGGACTCAGCAGTTAATGGGAGAGTCACAAGCCTCCCGGTTTTCATCCAAAATACCTTAAATTGTGTTCTGAGGATGAAAAGATTTTATGGGTTTGAAACGACATGGGGGTAAGTGATTAATGAAAAAAGTTTAATTTTGGTTTGGAGTAACCCTTTAATGCAAAAATATGGGTCCTGAAAAAAACCTGTCGAAAAGTGCCAATGCAGTATTGTAGGGAAAACATCCCAATATGATTCTACTGCACAGCCATATGTTATTGAGACCAGACTTCTCTTGAGGTGTGTGCAAGGGATTGATTGTAGCGGGTGCGGGGCCTGATGTCATCTGTCATCAGCATAATGAAGTGCTGGCGACTCCACGCTGGGAGGATGAGCAAAAACAGATATCGCAGCCAAGCGCTTCTGCCGCCCGTTCCCTCTCCCGTCTGCCATTTGTCTGTCTGTCCCGCCTGCCACCTCCAGCTGCTGACAGCTCACCTCTCTAACAGGAGGACGTGATCGGCCCGTTTCTTCCTGCTCAGCACATGTGAGCTCCAGACCTGCGGATTGCCTCCGACGAGCTGCTGCTTCGCACAGCTTTCTGTGGAGCGTGTCGTTCTGACGTCAGTCCTGACAGTGCGGTCTGTGAGTTTGACAGTAGCCTGGCTGAAAGAGAGAGGAGAAGCGGTCTGACATTGACCGCTATTCCCTCGCTGGCACGGGCCTGTGCTTTTAAAATGGAAATGTATTACTCACCACGTATCCGGTGATTGAGGACGCATTAGAAACCCCTGAAACTGAGAGGCCAAGAGTGATCGTTTCTGAGGCGTCTCGGGGGCGAGGTCGTTCGAGACCTCGTTTTGCAAAAAGCGAGCCTTTCTCACATGTGCAAAATTGAAGAATAAGCTTTCTTTCAATTCACAAGTTTGAATTGAAATTGCAACTACATATAGGAAGCTTAATAGGAAGTGAAGTGAGAGGAAGAGGATTTGTCACTAAATAATAATGAATACGGATAATGCATTCTGGGAAATGAGAATCTATCTATTGTTCTTTCTGTCATTCTATTGTAGAACTTTGTTACACAGGAAATGCATTCTGGGAAATTAGGTTAGACGTCTATAGTTCTATTATTGTATTTCCATCCATCCATCCATCAGTCTGTCGTATCGTTAAACCAAATTCCCAAACTCCTAAAACTATATATTTTTAATATAAATAAAATGTACATTATTATAAAAATTTTATTTAAATGAAATATTACATCAATGAAGCCAGTTATGTCTTAAAGAAAGACTAACAGCTTCTGCATTGATACGATTGCCGTGTTTTCCATCTTCAGACTTTATTGGCATTCAGTGCCCATGCAGTCATCTCACAAGAGCAATCGAACAAAACGAAATTGCTATAACTTTCTTCTGCATCTCTGTAACAAACCTCACCTTAATGAAGGTCTTAAGCAAGCGTTGTTGGCTTTTAATCACTTCACTATCAACTTGCTAATGCAGAGTCACGGCTGATGGGATCTGTGTGGCCATCTGCCCTGCAAGTGTGCCAGCTTCACTGGCCTGTCATCATCCGTCTATTATTTAAACGCAGAGGACACATAACAGTTAGGTAATTGCACCTATATCATTGTCAATTAGTTCAAACTGAAATATAAAACGTGCTGTACAAAAACGGATGTTTTGCAATGAGTTTTACATTTTAACTTTACATTCGAGGCCCAGGACAAACTTCTTTTCTATAGTGGACCTAAGTGCGCCAAACTTGTCCCCAATGGATTCATAAGTTGGTGTACAATTAGCCACCGGATGCTTCCAACTTTCTTCGCATGACCTTCTTCAGCTAGTCAAATACGTTAGCATGTGCCACCCTGACTGGCACAGTGGGCCTTCTCCCAGAATTCACAGCTCAGGAGCTGTGCCAAGACAGTACCCTATTTTTACGGATCTGTCTGCTGGCAATCACACAGAGTCTTGGCTTATCTTTCAAAGCTGAAGGTGTGGCGTTCCTTGATTGGCCAGCACCAATAGCGCTGTAGTCGACTTCTTTTGGGTTGGAGTCAATTCTGTTTTGGGATAGACTGTCACCTTCCATTAACATTGAGTTTCCTAAGGAGGTTTTAAGCTTCCAGTGTCATTTTATCGATTAAACTGCACTGACACTATTGGATGAGAACAGAACTGGATTGAGCTGGATAATGAATGTACTGTAATGTAATGTATTATAACTTTAGAATGTAACTTTGCAATTCAGAATTGAATCAACATTGAACGGACATGAACGGAATAATGATGCTGTGCTCTTCTGTAGTGTTGATTACAGTAGAATTGAATTTGTTCAGAATTTATGAACTTTGCAACATTGACAGTTACTGAACTGAATTAAATAATGACGCTGTTGCCTTTTGTAGAACTGCTTATAGCTGAATTTGTTTGATATTTGATATATTTTGCTGCACTGACAACTAATTGAATTGGGTTTAAATTCATTTAAATTGAATTAAAGTGAATAGTGACTATTTTCTTCTGAAGAAATTTTTCTGTAGATTTTTACTTGTTTTAGACTTGATCAACTTTGCAGCATTGACACAGTTATTGAATTGAATTGAGCCTAATTAAACTGGATGGTAACACTAAGCTTATTTTACTGAATCGAATGCATATTGAACTGACTTGAGCTTTATAATGACACTTTTGCCTTTTATAGAGTTGTTTAAAGCTGAATTAAACTTTTCAGAATTGATAGATTTTACAGCATTGACTGTTATTGAATGGAATGACGCATTTAAATGACGTTGTGACATCGACACTCATTTAACGGAATTAAATTAAATTAAATTTAAATTAAAAACAATTGCGCTAAATAACGCTATTGTCTTCTGTGCTACTTAAGGCTGAGTTAAACTCTTTGATGTTGACTTAACAAGTTTTATTGAACTGAACTGAAACTAGGGTTGGTAGATGTTGACCACGATGTGTGAAACACCACGATGGATGATGACATCGTCGTCATAGTTGTAACTAAAACAAGAAGCACCGCCCCACGACTAACGAGGAATAACAGTGTTCGCGTGAGCAGGTGAGAGAGGATCGAGAATGATCGCACGTGAGTGCTTCAATTGCGCGTGGATGACATATCGAGCGCATGCGAGGGTTTGAAATGACCCATTTCTTCGCATGTAAATCTGTTTTCCTCTTGCGGAAATTATTTACAGTGCTTGCCAGCATCAGAAGTGTGCTCGCTTTTGCCATAGATTTCCCGCCATATTTTAAGTGTGTTTTTCGCGAGCGTGGTGCTGCTTCCGCTGCGGCGTAGCGGAGAATCGTGATGTCTGTAGGCCATCTGTGATGGATGATGGTAACGTCTATCAACCCAACCCTAACTAAAACAACAAATATTATAATGACTCCAACTTTGGAGCACTGACATTTATTCATCTGAATTGAATCAAACTGACTTGAGCTGAATAACAACGCATTTTAGCTTAATTTGTTTCATAGTTGATGAACTTTACTCAGTTACTGTTCTGAACTGAAACAACAAATATAAACTGAGTTAAGCTAGATAATGACTCTAACTCTGCAGCATTCTCACTGTTATCATCTTCAGAGTGGCTGAGGTTAAATGTGTTTAAACAGTTGTTCACTGTGCAAAATTGACATTCATTCAACTCAATTGAATTTAATAGCTGATGTAGTTTGTAAAATTGACACAATTATTGAACTGAATTGAAACGACAAATGTGATAATGACACTAACTTTGCAACATCGACAGTCACTCAACTGAATTGAATCATCATTGAACTTAATATTGACACACTTGCCTTCCGTAGAGCTAATTATAGCTGCATTCAATTAGTTTCATGATTGATTAATTCTTTTATTGATCTGAATTAAAAACAACAAATATCAACCAAATCGATAGAGACTCTAACTTTGCAGCATCCATGTTCTTATCTTCTTAAGAGCTTAATTTTGATTTGGTTTCATAATGGGTGAATTCTGCAGTGTTATCTTTCGTTGTATTAATGTGAAGCTGCTTTGAAAGTATTGTATAAAAAGATTTAGGCTATACATAAGTGTCTTGACTACATAATAATACCGGTCCATCTGTAAGTTTGTGAACTCTTATCCAATACCTTTTCCCTCCCTGCAGAAAAAGAGTCGTGAAGAGAGCGAAGGCGAGGGCAGTGGGGTGGAGATCCTGGAGAACCGACCTTACACGGACGGTCCAGGCGGCTCTGGTCAGTACACCCATAAGGTTTACCACATTGGCCAACACATCCCTAGCTGGTTCCGCTCCATCTTGCCAAAAGCTGCTCTTCGTGTGGAAGAGGAATCCTGGAACGCCTACCCATACACCCGCACACGGTGAGTGTTCTATCTCCTAATAATAAAGCCCTCTGGCTCTCTTTCAAAAGTACTCTTGTAAATACCCACATCAGCTTTTAACATTCAGTTCAGGGCTTGAAGTCGACATGGAATCAAATAGACCCTTGTTTACTTTCTCCAAGCATCTTTTTTTGGTTTTGATATAGAATGTTGCATCAAAGCACGTTGAGTTCAGCTTAACTCCTACTGCAATAAACATGTCCGTTACTTAATAATGAGGTCATGGTAGGTATGAAGAAGAGATAAACTCACATGAACCTCACAGCAGTGCGGTTGCGTTAATGCATGACACTGATATGATGAAATTACATCAGAGTTAATCTCTCCTCGCCTGTCCTGCAGCTACACGTGTCCTTTCGTCGAAAAGTTCTCCATCGATATCGAGACGTACTACAAGCCAGACACAGGCTGCCATAATGATGTCTTCAACATGTCCTCGGCCGAAAAGAGGCAACGGGATATAGGTACTATTTTAGATTCTTCATTTTTACTCTGCTTAATGCATACAATTGATGCTTTTGACAGTTTTTGTAAAGCAAAAGTTGCATATCCAAGAGCTCCTGTCCCTGGCATGCCTTTTTTTTTTTTTTACACGTGAGCTTGTGAGACCAATCTCATGAAATCCATCAGAAAGAGCTTTTAGAGTCATGCCTTGGTGTTTAAGATGCAGACAGCGTGCTGCTTCATTGACATAGTGCCATGCTGCTGTTGGGTAGCGTGCCGCGGCACGAGTACCCTGTTGCACTCTGGGACAGGTACTGAAGGCTTTCTGAGCCGAACGCAGACAGACGCAGGCACTGCAGGGGGAAGCGCCCTGTGAATGCTGTTACATAACTCCATTCCGTACTTACAACATGTACCTTCATGAGTGTGATGTGGAGACACCTAGAGGCCGTCTGATGACATGGCAGTCTGCAAACAGGAAACAACCCAAGATCAGAAACCAATCTTGCACCTGTGAATAATTAAAGACCTACAAAGTTAGGTTCTCAGCACAGTAAAAAGGTTACAGCTCTGAATTAACACTTCGTCCAATAATGAAAAGTCCTCAACCTCGGCTCATTTAAGCTGTAAATGGGTTTGTTTCATCAACAGGTTTGGAGAAATTAAGCATTGCATCACTTGTTCATCAATAGATCCACTGCAGTAAATGGGATCAGATCAGCTGATAAAAATCACAATAATCCACAAATAATCCTCCTGTGAAGCAAGTTGTAATAAATTAAGCAATTAAGGTTTTTAAGTAAACTATTGCGTTCTCTGGTGAAAAAGTTGTCTCTTCAGGAAAGCGATGTGCACAGATCAAGCAGCTTTTACAAGTGAAAACAAGTCTAAATATGATTTTGATGTGAGCGCACAGAATTTTTGTACTAGAAGATTATGATTATGGACTGGTATTTTGGCCAGAATAGATGGATCAAAGTTAAAAGACTTTTGCGATGGATTTGTTTCTTAAATGGACTGGAGCGGTATGGAGAGCATCCATTGATAAACAGTGATGTAATTCTAAATTATAAATGTGTTCTAATAAGTGTGTTTCTATGAAGAAACAAATTCTTCTATCGCTTGGAATTTTCAGTTGATTCGTATTTTTGAATGAACAACAAACAAACGCGTATGACAGCTATTTTCATGTCAGTTTTTCTAAACAAAGTTCTATTTAAAGACGTTACAAAAGTAGTGATCTTTTTTGCAAAGAGCCAACTCTTCCTTATGCCAGTGCTGCTTGAATAAAAGAAAAACTTTATGACACGTAAGACAAACAGATAAACCAGCTTTTACAGCCTCAATGTCCATGTTATTACCTTTCAGAAGGTCCTATAAAATCTCTGTGATGAACTGATTTGGTTTGCAATAAAAGACTAAATATGAACCTGTTCACCATTCGTGCCTTGTTCTCCCTGAAAACTTGCTAATGGAGCAATGGTCTTTGACAGATCCCATCGATATTGTGAACGAATTCATCGCCCCTCATGAGTACCTGGCTGAGGAAGACCCCAAACTCTACAAGTCAAATAAAACCCAACGGGGCCCTCTGTCTGACGACTGGATCGCGGAAATCAACAACAACCCAGGCAAAATGCCCGTAATGTGCGCTTACAAGTTGTGTAAAGTGGAGTTTCGATACTGGGGCATGCAGTCCAAGATTGAGCGCTTCATTCACGATGTGGGTAAGTGTTCGGAAATGTTCCGACGAAATGCATATTTTCGATAATCCAACAAATTTATTATTGACTTACCACCCAATACTATTATCAGTGGTGTCCTCTACCATATGTCCAATAGTGTTATTAGCTCTGAGAAGGCATTTGTCTCTCCAATAATTCTATATGAGTCAGCTGATCCATCTGCTGCATATTTGCGTGAAATGATGCTTGATAACGTCCTGTTATCGTTGTGCGTGGGTGGGCAGCAGGTGTCAAGCGTTCTGTCAGGAAAAAAGCCCTTAATCATTAACCTGCACTTAATGAAAACGAGATTGATGCAGTGCGGCTCCAGTGAAAATCAGCGCTCGGAGAACCGCCTCCTCCTGACTACATCAGGCCAAAATTAATTTCCTTTCCATGTGCCGCTTAATCTTTTTCATTACTTCGATATCGCCTTGTTTATTGGCTTCTTTCTTTGATAATTTGCGAGCGGACTGTTGCCGTTCCCCATTTACCAAACTCTTTCCCATCTTTGGCTGATTTCCTTTTATTTTTATCAATTTTTTTCCACTTGCTGTTTCCTGGCTGCTGTGAAAACAATTTTGTTCGCTCGTCTCTTCATTACCAATGTTCAATTATCTGAAAGACTGGTTAACTGCGTTTTTGACACATCTTAATCGGTGGAGGAAATCGCACAAGGAAATAAGCCAAACCACACATTGAGCCTAAATGCTGAGCAAACTCACAGACAGACTCAGGCAGGGTTATTATAGGTAACAAAAACTAAAACTGTAAAAAAATAAATAAATAAATAAATAGCTTGAAATAAAATCATTAATAGAAATAAAATATATATTAAAAAGTTTTTAAAAATAAAAATATTATTAGATTTAAAAATATTATTAGATTAAAAGTGTATGTGCATATTATACATATATAATACACACTGTATGTTTTTTGTATGTAAATGTATTGTTTTAATATTTCAGTTTCATTAATATTTAATAAAATGTTTTTTAGTCCTTTTTATGATGTACTTTTTTTCTTTTTCATCAGTGCATGTTAGTTTGAGAAATGCATGATGTTTTTTCATAACAAAATTACACAAAAAATATTTAAACTAGACAATGCACATTTGTAATTTTGGAAAGTAGCACATTTAAAAGAATAGGAAAAAATAATGAATACAAATTATTTTTATTAATAAAAGAACATATTTTAAAGACAAAAAATAATACAAATTTAAAAATAAAATAAAAACATGTCAGATTCAGGAAATAAATGTTAAAAAAAAAAAAAATTATAATAATTAAAAAAAAAAAAGCTATAGTTGTATGGTTGAGTAATGTTTTAAAGATAACCTAGCTATTTATGTTACTTATGTAAAGTAACGTTACATTTTCTCACCATTCGTTGTGCATGTAAGTGCTAGTGCAGGTATGCTTGCAAATGTAATCTCGTCTTATCTTCCCATCAGGGCTGAGGAAGGTGATGGTACGCGCTCATCGGCAGGCCTGGTGTTGGCAGGACGAGTGGTATGGTCTGACCATGGAGGACATCCGGCAGCTGGAGCTGGAGACGCAGCTGGCTCTGGCGCAGAAGATGGCGCAGTACAGCTGCAACGAGGAGGGCGGCGAAAACAACGGCACCGTCACCAGCACAGAGAAAGAGCACGAAGCTAAGGAGGCCATCAGCTCCATCGAAGCTGAGGGCAACACAAAGACCATGGGAGACACGCTGCAGGCGCGGGGAGAGCTGACCAAGCAGTGGTCCACCTCTTCCAGGTCCTCGCGTTCCTCAAAGAGAGGTGGTACGTACACCACAGTACTGCAACTATTTTAAATATTGATATTAATAAGAATCATTAGAATGACTTCTGAAGGATCATGTGAGGCTTTTAAAATTAGTTTATTTTAATATTAACAATTTATTTATGTTATTGTATTACACTGAGTTATATAACTGTGTATGTTATATAATGTCATTTTATATTATGTATAATATATATAAATGTATGAATTATGTATGTAAATTAATGTAATAATATATATGTATATTATTATTATACTTATAGTAATATGCATATGTAATACATAGATATTTAATTAACAATTTTGATGAAATAGTTGTAGTATATTGTTATTTATTTTTATTAATATTATTACATCTATTTTTAGTCTTTTTATTTTCTTTTTTTCAATTTGATTAATGCATGTTTGTTTGATGCATATGTGAGTATTTTTATGTCATGCATTAAGTGTATTTTAGATTTTAATTTACTAACAAGAATTGAGTGGGGAGTTTTTAAAATATTTAAAAAAAAAAATAAAAATTTCAAGCTATAATGATAATTCATTACTATATTATATTCCATATTGATTGTTATTTTGTGAGTTTTCTTCTCAGTATTAGTCTTTTGGAGGTGGGGGGCACAGAACTAACATGATTTATTATTTGTTTTTAATGCGTGTGCAGGAAGTCCTTCACGTCACAGTATTTCTGAATGGCGCATGCAGAGCATCGCCAGAGATTCGGAGGACAGCACAGACGATGAGTTTTTTGACGCTCACGGTAATGCAGGATTTTTCCTGAGTCTTAGAAGGTGCTCATGACAATCTGTTATTTACTAAAGTCTGAATCCTTGTTCCTCAGAGGACTTCTCTGACAACGAGGAGATCTTTGCCAAGGAGATCACCAAATGGAGCTCCAATGATCTGATGGATAAAATCGAGACAGCGGAGGCCGAGGAAGCCCAGGGTAAGCTGGGATTATCTTTACCCATCCAACACGCCCTCAGATTGTAGGGGGGGGGGTAATTTGGGCTCCCGAGGCGGGTGATGCAAAGCATTTTTTCCGATGCTTTGGTTTTGTAATGCATAAGCCGAGCCCGTTGGAAGGAGTTTTTTTTCATTCATCCTCCAAATACAGAGATTTTCACATCTTTAATAGGATTAGCGGTAAAGGAGCCCCCATTGACTCTGAGGAGGTTAGGGTCTGTGTCAAACAGTGTGCGATTATGGAACACTAATTACACTGAATTCCATGCTGTTTGTGAGATGGATCTCACCGCTCGCCCGACTCACAGGCTACGGAGGGTTTTATGAAACCCATGTTCAAATTAAACTCTAGGTTTCTTTCAAAATTAAAAATAATAAATCATTACTTAGCCATTTAGAAATATATTTTATTTTATAGGAATTTGCTTAATTTAATTATTTAATATTTATATTTAATATTATAATGCTAATTTGTATTCATTTAGTTATATATTAAGTAATATAGAAGTATTTAATTAAAAGTTACTTAAATCATTTATTAATTTAATTATTAATTGTATAAATTGTTTACACTCATCTATTAATATAAAAAGTGTGGATATATTCTTAAGAATTATTTATTATTGGAAATATTTCTGTACTTTATAAATATTGATACAATTTTATTCATTTGAATTTTATTTTGCATCAATGCAGAATAATCTAAGAGGGCAAATTAAACAGCATATATGTATTTTACTATAAATAGTAATTATTAATTTATTAATTTAATGTCAGGTCTATTTTTTGTGCGTGTGTGTGTATATATATATATATAATAATATATTAATACAATTATTTCAATTAATTATTATTTTTAGGTTACATTTTTATTCATATAAATGAAATAATTGTTAAAATATTAATTATTGTTAAACGTAATAACAATTATTTCATTTATATGATAAATAAATACAATTATTATTTATTTATTTATTTATTATCCCATCAATGCATGTTATTGTTTGTTTGTTTGTTTGTTTTTTATCATGATGCCCCACGGATTAATCACATTAACTTCAGGTTGCAATTTTATATTTCCAGGTGACTATCATGAATCGGGTGGGGAGTTTTCTGGGACCGCCAGCGTGGAGCGACTCAATGAGGTACGTCTGCATCTATACATTTTCACACATTTTCCCATTAAAACTAATTGAAATACACTACAACATAAATGATACGGAAATACATATTTATGCAGCAGAGTTGTACTGTTAGTGCAACTGCAGCAATGAAAAACAGATTGATCTGTGCTCGCACTAATGGAGCAGAATATCAGCAATAGTCACGCTGCATTCATGCTGACGTAAAAACGGGGGGGGGAAGCTTCTCTGAGGGTATGTTATGCAACAGCGATTTCATTTTGCATCAGCTTCACACGATCAGTGAATAAACCGCATGAACTTTGACTAAATGAAACGGCAGTCTGTCACTGCAAAGGTCGGCTCAGCATATAGTCATAAGGTCAAGTTCTTATGGTGTGAAGGTTTTGATGGGGACGTGTGGTGGAAGAGCACGATCAGGGGTCGAGGGCCTGTGGATGATCTCAGTGCTCTTTAACTCTGCTCCTCAGAGACGCAAGTCCATGAGGCGCTCCAGCGTTCGTAAGCGTCGACGTACAGCACGCAAACGCCCAGCTGTGAGTCACAGCAACACCCGTCTGTTTACGTCTAGCTTTTAAGTTGTGTAGAATCAGGGTGTTTTACTGTGATGTTTGCTTACAGTTTTGCTGATCTTTACTCTTAGACTGTGTTTTATTCTATCAGAAATGTTGTTTTGTGATGTAGACACACTCAGATGTAGATATGTAGTTCTTCTGTGGCGTAGAGGTTTTATCGAAGCAATGTTGATAAAGACAACAGGGATGGCCATTTTTGTTTTAGCAGTCTGGGCTCTGGAAGTGTTTTCCCATTCATCTTGTCCATAGAACAAATAAAGCTGTGTAAATACACGCTGCAAAATGCATGTTTCTGGTGCCATTTGTTAACATGGGTTAACTACTTTGTTACCATAAACTAGCAATGAAAAAATGTTTACATTAATGTTAATTTTAACATTTAGTAATACAAGAAATAAAAGTATCTGGCGTAATTGACTGTATCTAACATGAACTAACAATGAATTAAAATTTTTAAAAATTCGTTGTAACGAATGTATTGGTCATTGTTAATTAAATTCAGTTAATACATTAACTAGTGCGTTAATTAACATTAACTAGTGCAACCTTATTGTAAAGTATTAATATGAATAATAATAATATGAATAAATGGTTTCATTTTAATAATGCTAAAATTAAATATATAAAATAAATATATAATAAAATATATAATTTCATAAAGTATTATTATTTTATTATCTTAAATGTATGAATAATTAATAAAATAATGTAATAAGAGTATGTAAAAAAAATATGAATTAAAAAAAAAAATAATGGAATGCTTCATTTTCTTTTTTCCTTGAATTACTCTTTTCAGAAATACATTTAATTTTTCAATTCATATTATTTTGAATATTAAACATCTATACATGCAATTGGCATCAACAAATATATTACTTTTGAGCAGTCAGTCAGCCAAAATGTCATAATCAACATTATGCCAGCATTTTATTAGAAATCACTATGCTGTATTTTATGTTCTTTTATTTTTAACACCACAACAGCCCCACTAATGCAATATAAGTAGCTAATATTAGCTCTGGTCATTTGAGTCGACTCACTTGTGACATAGTTTCTACAGAAGCATATGTTGGTGCTTCTCATGGCAGGCCTGTGTTGAAAGATTAATGTGTTTTAACGAAGAATCGATTTATCTATGGAGATTTTTAATGGGATTTGTACTTCCGGAAGCCTGCTGTTGCGGTCTGTACATTGTTGTTTGTTAGTAAGTCATCCTCGCTTGTTGTCATGAGTGTGTGTGTGTGTGTGTGTGTGTGTGTGCGTGTGTGTGTGGATGTTTTTAAATGAACCGTCTGCAGCTGAAGAAACAGCTGTCCAAATGTGTCCCTCAGGACTGTTCCTCACAGCAGTGCTTACAGCCGTCCAAGATCCATGTCCTCATCCTCGTCCTGCATGGCGGTAACATCCTGGATACGGGCAGCGGAGACCAGAACAGCAAGCAGGGGGACGTCAACACCATCAGCGATGCGTTTGATGCTGTGATGCGGGTTCATTACCCCGCTGCATTGGGCCGCATCGCCATCCGCCTGGTGCCGTGTCCAGCCGTTTGTGTGGAGGCCTTCTCTCTGGTTTCCAAGTGAGCATTAACACACACTCAGTCCACTGCCAGGAGAATAATCACCACCTCATATAGTGTTGGGATGTATCTTAAACTGGCAACTTTTGAATGTTTTATTATTGCCTAATTATGGTTTCCAGAAATTTTATTTTATTTTATTGTAATAAGAAATATTTTTTATTTATTTATTTATTTTTTCAGTAGATTGACAATTATCACTTAATAATGGTTCCTCCAGATTCATGGTTAAAAATTAATTTTATTTGGTGTAGAAAAACAATGGATTCAAATTATTGCTTAATGTTTTGTTTCAAGTCCCTGTAATAAAGCAGTTGATTAACTTATTTTAAGTAAATACATAAATAAATTTATTTTAAATAGACAAATAAATAAAAATTATGGCATAATAATTAAAGTTCTTTATTTTATTACTTATTTACTGATTAAATACCTAGCATTTAATTAATGAATAAAGAAATCGATCAGAAATAAAAAAAGTTTAATGAACTATTAAATAAATTAAATAAATAAATTAAATAAATGTACTAATAGATATTTGAAAGAGGATATAGAAATACAGATTAGAATTATTGCTTAATATTTTCTGCAATTAATCAGCTAGTTAATTTATTTATTAAATAATAATAATAAATAAAAACAATTAATTTAAAAATTGCTGATGTTTATTTTAAATTCTATTTTTTATTAGTTAGCAAACAATTTTGAATTTATCCAGATATTTTTCACTAGGAGATCCATACTGTCATTTTCAATAAATAAATAAATATATGAATAAATAAATGCATACATACTTTTATTTATTTTAAATAAATAAACAAATAATAAGTTACTGTTATGGCATAATGTTTCCAGAAACTTTTTTGTTGTTGTTGCTTATTTACTGATTAAGCACTTAGCATTTAATTAATTAGTAAAGAAATCAATCACAAACAAATTTTTGTTTTAATAAATAAATGTGCTAAATAAATCTATTATTTTTGTTTAGGAAAAAAATATTAGTATTATCGCTTAACATTTCCTGAAACTCCCTGGAATTAATCAGCTAGTTAATTAATTGTTTAATTTATTAAACAATAAATAAATAAATAAATAAAAAGTATTTTTTTAATTAGTTAGCAAGCAGTGTGAATTTATCCAGATATGTTTCAGTAGGAGATCCTTAATGTTTTGGCGCCAGATTTGAAAGTTTTCAAATTGAAAAGAAAAACACGTCAAATTGCTGTTGATACTGATTCATTCATTACACCTTTGAAAAATACGCTGCATTGTGGGATAGAGAGTTCACTGCTATAAAGAGCACATTTTGGCAAATGCAGTGTTGTAGAAACACTAGTATGGTAGAATGCGGTTCTCCGTGCTAATCCAGTGTAGAAGACTGTTGGTGGCTCCTAATAACTCAGCATGCTCTCTGTTCTTGTGTCCTTGACACAGTTTGAGTCCCTACAGCTATGACGAAGGCTGCCTCTCCAACAGTCAGGATCACATCCCTCTGGCCGCCCTGCCCCTATTGGCCACCTCTGCACCACAGTACCAGGACGCCGTGGCAACGGTCATAGTGCGAGCCAATCAGGTCTACGGTGACTTCATCAAATCCCTGGAGGGAGCCACTTTCACCGGACAGGTCAGTTATTTAGTTTTTCTCTCTGTGTTTATTTACAGATACAGAATAAAAGATTTTTGTAAACGGGACGATAAAAACAAAAAAATAATAATTTGCTAATTCTAAAGAAACATGTAAGTAAGTTAAATAATGCTAGCAATGTCTCTGAATGTGATGTAATGTGTGTCTCTGAACAGGTGTGTCTGATCGGTGACTGTGTGGGAGGCATTCTGGGATTTGATGCTCTTTGCAGCAGCAACATCACAGTGTCAGAGTCTCAAAACAGCAGCCGACGCGGCAGCATTGTCAGTGTGCAGGTGAACACACACACATTCAGACAGTGACTAATTACCCGAAATCAATCACAACACAACAGATAAGACAAATTGCATCCTTTCGTATTTGTAAGTGTGTCAATAGCAGTAATACATCAAAGTCTTTTATTTCAGAAGAGTGAGTAAAATGCTGTTTTCCAGCACATGATCCCTGTAATACTAATCAGGGCTTCACTTCCTCTGCAGGACAATGACCTGCTGTCACCAGGGATCATTATAAACAGCTCTCACTGCTCGGGCTCGGGCTCGGGTTTGGGTTTGACTCTGGAGGGCAGTCGACACCTCAGCCGCAGTAATATAGACATTCCTCGTTCCAGCGGACCGGACGACCCCAAAAAACAGCTGCCCCGCAAACGCAGCGACTCCTCCACCTACGAGCTTGACACCATCAAACAGCACCAGGCCTTCCTGACCAGGTGAGCCAGGCTGTTTATCATTTAAGTCAGTGTGGGTTTTTTATTTGTCAATATTAGCATGTTGGTAAAGCAGGTAGTAGTCAGTTTAAGCAATAAGTGTCAGTTTTCAAAAATAAAAGATACTAATATATACACTACCGTTCACAAATTTGGGGTCAGTAAGATATTTAATGGTGTTTAAAGATGTTTCTTCTGCTCATCAAGGCTGTATTTATTAGATTAAAAATCCAGAAAAAACTGTAATATTGTGAAATATTATTTCAATTTAAAATAACTGTTTTCTGTG
>JAUCMT010000083.1:34146-45480 GCA_032357475.1 Enteromius thamalakanensis
GGTTTAGACAGACTGATTCTTCGAACTGCTTCACACGAGTCGTTTACGAATCATTTAGAAATGGGGTAAAATTAAATATTTTTTGGAGTTTTTTGACCTTGCATACATGTAAAGCTGTTTCAAGACACTCATAAAGCAATATTTACTACCTTTTAAAATGGCATAATAGGGGCACTTTTAAAAAAAAATATATTGTATTATTTTTTATATTATGTATTTAGGTGTTCATTGTCAAATTACTGTTACGAATCACAAGTGAAAAAAATTGTATACAATGTTTAATTTGTCAACTTATTCTAAAAGGGTCTTTTTTTTCTCACCCCGGCATTACGCATACATGTTTCAACTCATTTTTTAGCTGTCAAAATATCAGAAAACCATTTTGATCGTTTCGAATACATTTTCTTAGGTTTTAGTTTTATAAATAATAGCAAAAGAAAGATGTCTTCAAATGGCTCTTTATTTTTAGCAACGCAATACATTGAAACACTGAGTCCCGCACAGATCCAGATTCCTCTCGTCACACAAACGCTTCAGATGAGACGAGGACAAAATCATTCAAGCATTAATGAGGAACGTTAAAAAAACACTGATGCTTTAATAAATAGCATTCTTTTAAAAAAAGGACACAGTAGCCTGAATGTTATAATGACCACTTTTACATATTCTTTCAAATGTAAACAAAACACTGTATGGTAACAAAATCCCTCTGAATATATCCGAACATCTCTGGCCTGTTCATCTCAGCTGTTTGTGAAGTGGGTGCAACAAGGCCTGCATTTGTTCTGTTGTTTATTATCACAGTAAAGGCTCTGCATCATGTATCGTCTCACTGCTACATGAGTTATTAAATCCAGCAGTTTCTGTAGGTCTCAATAGAGATCATCTGCATTGCAATCATGCAACTTCTACTGTAACTAGGGATGCACAATATATCTGACTATATCAAAGTGGACCAATACAATCAATATGGGGCTCTCCAATTTTCCTATGCAGTATTTCCCCACTTCATATTTTGATGATTTTTTTTTATGTTCCCCTGGACCACAAAACCAGTCTTAAGTGTCTAAATTGAGATATACACCATATGAAAGCTAAATAAATAATGTGTGGTTTGGTAGAATAGCACAATATCTGACCAAAATACAACCATTTGAAAGTCTAAGGGTGAAAAAAAAATCTAAATAGAGAAAATCACCTTCGAAGTTGTCCCAATAAAGTTCTTAGCAGAGCATAGGTCTAATCAAGTATTAAGTTTGGATATATTTACGGTAGGAAATTTGCAAAAGAACTACATGGAACATGATCTTTACTTAATACAGATTTTTTTTTTGGCATAAATGAAATATTGATATTTTTGACACATTGTATTTTTGGCTATTGCTATAGATATATATACCTGTACTACTTATGACTGGTTTTGTGCTCAAGGGCATAACATATATATTTTAACCCTCTGGTGCTCATGTCAGTAAAAAAAAAAAAAAGTTACGTTTTTTTATTTAGTGTGCTACATGTTTGATGAGGTTTTATATCTTGTATTTTCAAGGGATTTTATGGTACTAAAATGTATGGATCGGTTAATCCATGTATTTTCACTAATAATCACAAGTATAGACCTGTATTAAATCATGAACACTTAGCACATAACAAGTATAGTTTTCTTACATTTTATAGGAAATATTTCCCAAAACATTTTAATCTTAAAGTATAATTCTATCTGGGCGCACTGCCAAACTTTTACACTAGATTACATTTATTTTACCATTAGTTAGCAAACTATTTTATTCAGGACCTTTAAGTCAGTTTCTTTTGTCAGAGTTATTAGTGTTCACATAGTGTAGCAAAACCATTCAAATAAAAAATAAATAAATTTTTCTGTGAAAAATGACCTAAGAGCACCAGAGAGAGAGAAAACAAAAATCAAGACACACACACGTTACACGGGTTAGTCATAGAAATTTGTTTCCATCACAGGAAGTCTAAAAAAAGTACAAATTAAAAAGTACAAAATTGTGTCAAATCTCAGAATTCTGTGTTTTTCTCAGAACCGTGAGACGAACTATGTAAAATACTTTAGATATAAACTTTGTATTTAAAGCAGAATTGTGAGATTACTATTAAAAACAATGAAGTACCTTTGTTTTGTCTTGCTGTGTTGGAAACAAGCTTCCTCAATTCCTCATAAAAATAAGTGGAAATGTCTATATCAGTGCATCCCTAATTGTGACTATTTCTAGACCGTATCTGCTCTTTTCTATCGGGACGGTATAATCACGTTTCATTACCTGGCAAACTGTTATGCAAGTAGATGAGCAGTATATATACATCTGAAAAGCATGGATGAGTCAATGACATACAGTATTTACAGGATTCTCTCTCTCACACACACGGTCCAGTCAGAAGATGCAGAGCTGGTTTGTTCATGCATTAGCTCACCGTATGCCCTCTCATGGCCTTAAACTCTATCATCTTTCAAGTTAGTAAGAACTCAGATCATCTATACATTTAAAATGTGCTTTTGTCGGATGAAAGAAAGCGTCACATCACATACAGGTTACACATGTAGATGCACTGATGAGATGAAGGCTGATGGGATTGTTCTGCTGGTGCTGTGGTGCTACAGGGCTCGAGGGCGTTTGGGGTTGATCTGCTGACTAGCCTGCTCCTCTTCCTGAAGAGCCGAGCGGAAAGACTTCACTTTATCTGAAACCAAACCAGACACATTTAGTGTCAAAGGAAAACGACTTCATAAGAGCTTTAGGAATGATGGGTCTGTCATACTGGTCATGAGATTTCAAATAAAAGTCAGTCAAACTTTTTGTTTTAATGTCCATTCATATTTTTTTCTATTAAAAATGGTTCATATAAATAGATAATTGACTTAAATGATTCTAAATAAATGTAGAATTTTACAAATATTAATATTTTATATGAAGATTCTTAAATGACTATAATTTGTATTATTTACATAATTTATATATAACCAAAGTCAACGCTGCAATTGAAATTAATAATAAAATTTATATTATTACTAAATATGCATTGCACTAAAATTGTGAAAAATATTAATATAGTTTTAAAAATGTTTAAAAATTAATTTATTGCATTTTACATAAATAATTAAGTCATTTGAATACTAATGTTTATAAACATTTTATGTATTACTAATCAATCTCTCTCTCTCTCCATACATACATACACACACTATAATTTCTGAAATAAAAATATTTTTATTTGCATATTAATTTCTGAAGATTGAACATTACTATTTTTTTATGTATGCATTTTTGTCAAAATGGGTAATGTCGTAATACATTAATAGATTTTTCTTATTAAAATACAATAATGTATATATATAATGTAAATATTAATAATGTTTATATTATAATTTCGAGAATAAAAGTGTGTACATTATATAAAAAGTTTTTAAAATGTTAAAGATTTTTAAAACAACTCTTATGACATTAGTTTTTAGAATTTTATTTTAAAATTAATTAAATTTACATTTTAGTATCATTTGTAAATCATGTATTATAATAAAGAATGTCACTACATTTTTGGAGAAAAGGTTCTAAAAACAAACAACTTTATTTATTTTTGTCCCTAATTAATATCTATGGTATTTTTGGTAAACACAGGTTGATTGAGGACTGAACACACTGACCTCTGAGCTCTATTAACACATCAATCTTCTGATCCAGGATTTGCTCAAGCTGAGTGGCAAATGATTCCACATCATAATCAACTTCCTCTGTCATCTCTAGAAGAACCTTCTCATCCTCCAGCCAGCGGATGGACTCCTACAACACAACATGAGCGCCAAACATATTAAAGACATTTTAAAAACAGAAATATCTATACGAGTTTGTTTTCGTTAAATTAAATTATATGCGGCAGTTCAAGGTTTGGCCTGTGTGTGTGATTAAAGCAATATTTATTTGTTTGAATCTTAATGATTCATATAATGGCTTAGAAATAATGTTGGAATTTAAGTAATTGTTTACACATAGCCTGTAAACAGTATATAATGTTTGTGCACATATCCAAGTAAATGTGTATACTGTAGGTAGAATATAAGCGATTATTCATAATTAGAGAATTTTACAAATGCATATGGTTTACATGAGGGTGAATGTTGAAACTTTCAGCACCAAAAAATGAGATTGCATGACAATATCTGGAATCTGAGGGTGCAAAAAAAGTTGTCCAAATTAAGTTCTTAGCTATGCAAATTACTAATCAAACATGTATTTTTAACATATTTATAGTAGGAAATGTACAAAATATCCTAATGGAACATGATATTTCTTAATATCCTAATGATTTCTGGCATTAACATTTTTTTTTTATTATTTTGACCCATAAAATGTATTTTTTTCTGTTGCTACAAATATACCTCCACGACTGTTTTTGTGTTTCTCTGAAAACAATTTTAACACCCTTTGTAGTTTTACTTCTAAAGCAAGTTGACCATGATTGAAGGCTAACTCAAGGTAGAGTAATACGTGTAATCAGCACACACCTGAAACACGGCGCGGTGGTCCTCTAGGACCTGCTCCTCCATCTCCACCAGCTGAGACACCACCTCATGGAAGGTGAAGAGCTGCGGGGACACTTCCTCTTCCTGCACACAACATCAACACAGCATCAGGTTTCCACAGCAGCCCAAACGAGCTGAATCTGAGGAGAGATCTTACGTTCTGTTCACAGAGCAGCTTGAGGTCGTCTCTCTGAGGAGAGCTGCCCACACCCCACTGTGCCTCCAGCACGTCCAGCTGATTGACTGAGTGTCCGGCGGAGCGGCCCTCCATCACCACACTGGGGTCGATGCTCAGCTCCTTCACCCTACAGTTACAGACAGCGACTCAGCTCACCAGTCAACACCAAACTGCATTACAGTATGATCCAATACACCAGCGGACATGGTTAATGTTACATAAACATGTTCATGCAGCATGTTCATGATGGACTCCAGCCACTCTATAAGGCGCAAGCAAGCACAAACCAACATGTTAGTGCAGCTGAAACTAATATCACGCCAACATACACTCAAAATATAAATCATAAATATATAGAAAATTGCCTTTTAAAGATTTGTTTGCAGAGAAATATATATTAAGTTGTCCACATGAAGCCCTCAGCAATGCACATAAAGTGTAAATCTATGAATATGTCCATAAACATAGAATGCATGGTAATTCACCAGAGTCACCATATTAAATCATGAAATACTGCAGTCCAGACAATAAAACAACAGAAATGGTTAATGTTACATAAACATGTTCATGCAGCATGATAATGATGGACTCCAGCTGCTTTATAAGGCACAAGCAAACACAAACCAACATGTTAGTGCAGCTGCAACGAAAACATAACAGAAGCATGCCTGAAATGGGACAAATGGACTCCAAAAAAACTAAGGACCAAAACATAAAGAGGCACATGGAGCGTAACGGAGGCGAATCAATAGAAACACAGGACTCGATGGAGGCTCTGTCTGAAGAGAGACAGGCTTGAAACTGGAAAAGGGTGAGACCTGCTGGGTGAGGTAGCAAAGTCATCGTACTCATAGGTAGGAGAGAGTTCGGAGCGCCCGCCGCCCCCCTGAGAGAAGGGAATGTCCGAGGGACTGATCCCAAACTCCTTCACTCTGAAGACGGGACACACGCGTTACAAAACCCCTCCAACACAGATGACACCCTAACCCTAACATTCAACTGTTAGGAATATTCAGAATTCAATATCTTTGCAAATGAACATAAAACAGACTCAAGAAGTGAAAACCACTGGTTAAGAACTTTATACTTACTTAAAAATAAAAAATAAAAGGAATTAAATTAAATGTTAATTATATATATCAACATATGTAAATAATTATTATGAATATAATTTGTTACCAATTAAAAATTGTTACAAAAAAGGTGTATATAATATCTAAATTGTGTGTGTATGTAAAATACAAAATGTGATGTGTATATATATAATATATATATATGCACATGACTGTATGAAATATATAAAGATATTATATTGCTGTTCATAAAAATAGGATTTTACAAATCATTAAAATGGTTTTAATTAGAATAATATAAAAATACATTTATATACATATGTTAAAAAATAAAAAATTAAATTATATATATATATATATATATATATATATATATATATATATTTATGTAATGTTTATTTACAGTGGTGGCCAAACAATGAGTCGCCAACTCATCTAATATTTCATCTGCATGTTTCATGAACATTACGCAATGAAATCCTGTTTTTAATGCAAAGCACAGGTCAATATTTACAGATCTGTCAGGTGTCGTAACGATTTTGGACACCACTGTATATAGATTTATTTATTTTTAATAAATAAATAAATATATTTACTTATTACTATATATTTGTACTTGCATGCAATTATTTAAAATCATTGTTTTTAAACTCTTGTGAAAAATATTTTAAAACTTAAAAACAAAAAACTAAAATAAAATTATATATCAAAATAAATAAAAAGGGTGTATTAATACAAAGTTATATGAAGGATTGTATGCAATTACTGATTCAAAATTCAAAATTTATATAAATAAGATTTAATAAGAACATTTAATTTTAAATGTAGAATATTTATAGAAATCCAGTGTGCATAGTAATTATTATTAATAATAATAATTAATTAATTAATAATTATTATTATATTTTATATATTTACAATTATTATGTAAATTATATTTTATATTCTTACAAAATAAATGTGTATATGATTACAATATATATGATTTTTTTTCCATAGCTGTATTTATATCTGGATACAGTGAGGATGATGTTTTTAAATATGTAGTGTATACAACAGTTTGTGTTTGTAAGACGAGCCACAGTGTCTGGTGGGCTCACATCCGTACCTGTTGGCGTATCTCAGAGTGTTTAATGTGTTTTCACATGATGCCATTCCAGGAGAGATTGTAGCAATCTATTCATAAAAGATCAAACACATTTCAATCACTCACAAACACAAAAATGTCACTATGTGATGAAAATGAATACAGTAGTCAACTTTTGAAGTAGATCAAAAAAGTTCAGTATTGTTGATTTTAGGACAACTTTTATGAAATCTTCTGATCAACTTCAAATGTTGACTACTGTATATGAATATCTTCCCAGAGTTCTTACCATACATGTTCTAGAGTTTTCTCCGATGAAGGAATCTCTTAAGACCTGTGTGAGTTTACTGGCTCTGAACGGAGTATGTGGTTTGTTTCGACCCAAAGCCCTGATGCACTCCTGTCACACAAACATCAATCAACCCAGATACTAACATGATAATACAGTTTCTCAACGTCACGGACATGAAACATCAGAGCATGAGCTGTGTGTGATGATGGGGAGTGCTAACCTTCAGTGCTAGCAGACTTTTGTTGATCTCGGCGCCCTCGAGACGTGTCTGTCGGTCGGCACTCGACGTGTCCGCCCCTCGCTCGTTCCCCGCCAGGTCGATGAGGGAGAATTTACCGTGCATTTTGCCCCTTCTGCGGAGGATGATCTGAAACACGGCGTGACTGCGGGACGAGTGAGCGTTAGCCGAGGTCTGTCCAGACGTCCTAAAGAAAGACACACCAAAAACATGATTAATACCATGCTATGACTGCTTTTAATGGAGTTACTGTCACAACTAATGAAGAATAATTGTTCAATAATTACACTTCCAAATTAAGAAAAATGTAAAATAATATTACAAATTGTTAATATAACTTCACATTATATATATACATATATATGCATATATTTAAATGAAACATACTACATATATTTATATTATTATATTTGATGTTATATATATATATATTTAAGGAACAGAGAAAACATTTTTCATAATTATATACATGCATGTTTTTGTATTTGCATATACATAAACAGTATGTATTATATATGCATATATACACACACACACACACAAAAAAAGCAATTTTTTGCTGCAAGATTATTATTGTTTTTTTTTTCAAATAAATTATAAAAAAAAAAAATATATATATATATAAACTAGTCTATTTACAACAAGTATAAATGTGTAATGTTACAAAAGCTTTTTTTATTTCTGGTCATACCTGCAGCTGTTGCCCATCTCGATGAGTTTGAGGACATCCTCTGTGCATTTGACCTCTCGCTCCTGCAGCCCGACCACCTGAACCTGCTGCTTCCCGTCTTCAAGAACACGCAGCTTCGTCTTCCTGTTCAGGAGGTCAAACACCTGCAACGACCCACTCAAACTTGACTTAACGCACTTTGTGAACAAATTAATAATTAATGATTAATGTGAACTATCAAACTCACCTCCCGCTGTATAACCTACTTCACAAGATCTAACTAAATGCATACTAGTACTAAAATTTACTGGAAAAAAACTCTGATTAAAATAATTTAAAAGGTAAATAAAGTCAAAAGGTACTAAATTAAAATGAAGAATGAAAATAAGAGGTAATTTATACAATTAATTTTATAATAGCATATAAATGATACTAAAATAATACTGCTCTTTTATAATAATAACAATAATAATATTTTTAAATAATATAAAACAAAGAACTTGATAACTAACAAATTAAGAATGAATAAGAATTACTTAAAATTGAGCTGAATACACAACCTGAATTAAATCTAGTTACATAGAAATATTAATTATATAACTAATGTTTAATAATTATTAAACCTTACTAAACTAAAAATTAAAAATATAAAAATACATATTCCAAATATTAAATAATATAATATCATATAAATAATATTCCGCTATTTTTGTAATGATAAATATTTTATTATATATTTTTTACTCATTTGTTAGGTTAATTATTAATGTGAACACACAACTTGCCTTCCCGCTGTAGATTTCAAAGAACGTCGCATACACCTGAAGATCCAACTTCTTGTAGTTTGGTTTTTTTAACATAAGAAAAACATCCCTTGCTGAAAAAGAGCACAGTCAGATTCAGGAAATGATCACTCAGTATTTGATCAGAATAACGGACACGCACCAGCGAGAGCGTAGATCCCTTTGGAGCAATCCTGGTTCTTCCCTGAAAAATCTCCTCCCATAGTCTGCAATGAAGAGAAAATCGATTAAAATCGACAAACAGAGTGAGAAGATCTGTTCCTGTAATATGATGTCATCTGCTTACGTGAGTTTTCCCGCTGCCCGTCTGACCGTAAGCAAAACAAGTGGCCATACCCCTCTCAAATATAGTCTCCACCAGCGGCCGAGCAGTGAACCTGAAACACATCCCACCCGGAGACTTCACTTTATATTACATGAAAGATTAAATCTTTTTACTAATACATCTATGGTCATAGTTTTCACAAGTATATATTATTATAATTTTAAAAAACGATTCTTCTCATAATTGTTTCCTTAGAATGACATTACACTCTCTTGTCTCTAAAATAAATGATTGTCTGGTAATGTTATCTACACTGTGTAGCCGATATCAAGATATTAACATATTATAATGATATTAACATATTATTCTTCTTATAATGGCATTTTATATTTTGAGAAAAAATATTTTTAGTTTAGTGCAAAAGTGAGAAAGAATTATAATTTTATATAATTTTTAATACATATGTTTTTATAAAAAAAATATATTTGTTACTTTTAACATTGCAAAATCAAACAAATAATATTTTTTAAAATAAAACTAAGTGTAAGACTGAACAAAATTGTTAGATTTTAACATTTGATATATTATAAATATATACATTTTTATATTTGTTACTTTATTTGTTGCATAGTGTGAAACTCTATTGTGTAAATCTCTCATTTATTTAATATTAATATTTCGATTTTTTTTTTTTTATAAAAAATAAATGCATTTGTTTTGTACATTGTGAGACTGGGCAGGTTCTTTTTTCTCTCTTGCCTTTCATTTTCACAATTTCTCTTTCAAACAACAAGCAACTGACCTGTACACCATTTCGTTTGTTGAAGTGTCGTCGAAAGCGTAATCGAAGCGAAACGTCTGGTTCTCCAGGTATCTGGTTAAATCCACTTTCTGCTTGGGCTCATGGACCATGACCACGTCTTTACTGGGGATGGTGATGACGTCCAGATCCTTCACGGTCAGCTCTGAGGGTCAACACACGTGATGTGCTCCATCACAAACATCACCAACACACTGACAACACAGAATCACAAGATTTCATCCTTACCTTTCTTGTTCAGTGGACGTGTCCGAACACACACGCATATCCTGTGGTCCTCAATCTGACAACATACACATTAAGACATATCTGTTATAATAACATACAGCACAGCACACCATGGAAATGAAGTGTGAGAGTTCTTCACCAGATCTGCAGTGGTCAGCGGTCTGTAGTCCAAACTTGCTCTGAAGTCTCGGATCATGCACATGATTTCATAATTAGGGGTTGTGGCATCCACTTCCTGCATAATAAAAAAATTATTGACTGATAATTAAATAAGTAAATGATGATTCCGACCCCAATTTAAAGAGTTACTAAGATAATAACTGGATAACATCCACTGAATTAAATAGTAAGGTCATGTGACCAAAGTCTGGAACATTTAAGATGTGTCCAAAATACAAGTTTATTACTTTGTGCATTTATAAATGCATAATATTGTTTAATAATATACTGTATAATCATAGAAATCAAGAATATAACATGCCATTTGTATCCAATAATATTCATAGTATATTTTAAATAAATAAACAGATAAAATTGCAATAAGCAACATAAATTCATAAATAACATTACAATTGCAATGCACTTTAGGCAATAAAACAACACACACACACTTGTTTATAATTCTAAAATGCATAACGCAACACTAGTATTCCCGTTGTTTCTGTCACCTGTGCTTTTTTCTCTCTCAGCTCCTGCTGTTGTAATCGTCTCTTCTCCCGCTTCTCTTGAAGCTTCTCCACTTCCTTCACACAGTTGGACTTCCTGCGAGCTGCAGACACACACACACACACACACACACCTCTGACACTGGAAACATGCTCAATATTTTACAAACACATACATTTATCATTAATAATACTGATCAGTTGTAATTTAGTGTAGTTTTGTGTTACATTAGGGATGTTCATTTTAACCGTTTAACCGTTAACCAACCGATTAGAAGTTTAACCGGTTAACCCAATCAGTTAAACGGTTAAAAGGTCATTTTATTTATTTAATTATTTATTTCAGTATTTTACCTACTCATAGTCTATATAAAATTGTGTTGACGAAAAAAATAGCATTTTATTGGCCACATTCACACAGCAGCAGAATACAGTTGTTGAGTACAGGGAGTGACAACCGCGTTCTGTAACG
>JAUCMT010000083.1:67786-87807 GCA_032357475.1 Enteromius thamalakanensis
TATCATTAACTAGACTTACATTTCGTTGGGGAGTATTGTAGAACATTATATATTATTCGTAAAAGCAAATAACACATTAAAGCCAGAATGCCAAGGAAGGTTTAATTTTAATGAATTATCAATCCATCTTGGAGACAACATCGTTTTGATATCTGTGTGATTTGGACAATTTCAAGTTACGCCCACTGCTACAAGTAACACCCCCTTCCTGTTACGCCTCTCTCTTGAAGTCTGCAGACAGACACTGTTAAATTGGACACTTGAACATTTTGACTTTTGAATTGCGTGAAAATTCGTGTCATGGGAGGGGCTTCAGTTTAGACATGAGGTAAAATTTGTTTTGTGTATATCTATTCATGAATCTAGTATTTTTTTCCTTTTCATTCCTGTTTCTATTAAAGTACGAAGGTGTACAGCTACAACGATTTTCTCCATAGTTTCGGAATTCTGCCTCCGCTTGCTAGTATTGACGTCACTACTAGAGCAAGCTCCTGATTGGTTAATGCGGTGCGAATTTTCACCAAATTTCAGATTTTTCAACTTGCATGTTAGACAAGATGTCTAATCTCGTCTTTGCATAGACTTAACATGTAAGTCATTCGTGCTTAATGCTTCATTCACGTCTGGTGTGAACGCAGCATAAGGGTGTACTCACACTAGGCAGTTTGAACCGTGCCCGAGTGCATTTGTTCACCAAGAGCGGTTCATGCTCTGAGCCATGCCTGGGCTTGTTCATTTAGCCGTCCCTGGCCCCAGGGGCGTAGCACCAAATTCTGGGCCCTATGCACAAGCAGTGGCCATGGGCCCCTGTAAGCATGGGCCTACCTACAACACCATTTAATACATCAATAAACTGATGCATTTACCCAAACTATTAGCATTCACATGAGTTACAAAAATGTATTGTGATCAATAATATTTAAAGGTAAATAAAATGTCACTCCTCAGGGGACCTCCCCCCACTTGGGGCCCTGGTAATTTAGTCCCACTTTTCACCCAACTACGACGCCCCTGCTTATTGGTACATATTTCGCGTCTTGCTAAAAAGTGCACCAATGTTTGTTTATGCTATGACGTAATGAATAGGTTGTTTCCATTGCTATTGAAGTAAAATAACTGAACATAAACATAGAGCAGTATTTTTTGTTTATGTAGAGTGTGTGACATTAAGATAGCAGAAAACACAAATTAATTAACTAATATTTTCCTACACTCTAAAAACTTTGGGTTGCTTACTGTACCAAATATTAAACATGGTGGATTGTTTATTGGGTTATTTCTCTAACAATGCAACTTTTACATTTCAACAGTCGATTGGAGCAACTGACATGGCGGTGAGGTATAAGATGCACAAACCAGTGCCACTGATATTAAATCTAGTGGCAAGTTTCAATATGCATGAATCACAATTGACATATTGCTTATGATATTGCTTAATTTTGTTTAGTGTGGGGAAATAAAAGTCACCAATTCTCACAAAACACATTCAGAGAGTGTCATGCTGTGATGTTTAAGCATTTTAGCTTTCCAAGCTTGGGATGAGGCTGGGGCCGTTTATGTATGCGTGTTTTGTAAAGAGAGCATGTTTGAGGTTATATTAGCCTGATGTGAAATTAGTATACATTATGTGTCATATCCCTCATTGCCTCTGTAAATTGGATTCTGTTGAATGGTGGCGCACGGCCGCGCTGTTGCCTCCCTTCCCTCTCATTTCTCTGTCTCTCCGCAGCCATTTGCCCAGGATGAAAGTGATCTGCGGCAAATTTGTGTATAATATATTATAATGACATGGCTAGAGGTGCTTCCACGACTTCCAACGGCGCCCCCTGGAAATAAGCTAATATGGAATTCTGCTTGTCTGCATAAAATAAAAGAGTTTAAAGATTGTGCCGGCAGAAGGAGAGTATTGACTTACTGTATGGCTTGAGCACAAAGAAAGGTCGCATGGATTGCAGAGCGGCTCACTGAAACGGAGATACTGACACACACACACACACGCCTGTGTGCGCAAAATCATTCTTACCCAGAAACTGCACAAGCACATCTCTGAAGAATATTTTAAAGAAAATAAAATCACTCTCATTCACTTCCATGCACTGACTGAGGCCTGTCTTTTGTGAAATGTGACTGCTTTGAAGACTTTGCCCTGCATTCAGGCAACATGAAGAGTATTTTTATAGTTAAAAATGACATAAAGGTTTAAATATTGTTAGTATTTTTATTCTGACATTCAAATTTAAACTGCAGTTTAAAATACATTTTTAATCCAGTTTAAAAGTACATGACCTGCATGCTGCCATCTTGAATTTAGTCTGAGCCAATCATCTGTGGCTAATCTCTCTGGCACCGCCCATATCAAAATTATGCTGCATAGTGAAATGCAATGACAAAGCAAAAAGAAGACGTATATTATATATTACATATTCATGTATTACAATCTATAATGTGATATAGCTTTGGCACAGACATAGCAGGAAAGGATGTTGTTAAAAAAAAAGTGGGCACGACATATCACATTCACATGAGCTGACATGGACTCAAAAATTAATATAGAAAACAAGTGTATTTCTCTAATTAACAAAAGTTCATATATTAAATATGACAAAATATATATATAGGAAAATAGGCGTGGCATAAAAAAAGGTTCACAGCCCTTGTCCCATCATCTCAAAGTAAAAGAATATATGATTCAGACTACATTAGTTTTGGGTTTAGTCTCCTTTTGATGTCAAACCAGCTGAGAACTACTGCATAAATACTGTACTTAATTGTTCAAAGGCAACTCAAGCAACATGCAAATATTTAAACAATTTGGTCAAACTATTTCATTAAAGGAGACGTCTGAAAGAAAAACAACAGGTAATGCTTAATGGAAAATTAAATGTTCATCCTCCCTGTTAATATATGAAATACTAAATCCTATAAGCATGAGACAAACCTGGTCAGCATTCCCATTCATCTCAAATTTAATAAAAAAACAATATGGACACATTAAATGCAGGCAGTAGGTTTCAGTGTTTGGACTCCACTTGACATCAACTGCAAAATCTAAATTCAACTGAAAGCTTTGTTTTTATCAAAAAGCATTTGCAACTATAATAGCACGATAGCTTGTGTGGTCCATGTAATGAAAAATATCACATGCAATTTGAGCGGCGTGCAAGCAAGTCAACAAAGCCAGTGTTTTGCTTCTCTAAACGTGGCGTGAGGAGCTTCTGCCCGGCATGTGTTTTTATATTCAGGTGATACAGCGCCTGTATCTCCCGACCCCAGGTGCCTTTGTTCCGCGTCATACGCGGCGTGATTTATCCCTCCGTCTGATTGAACATGCTCTTGTTTTTGTAATGATAACCATCTCAACCGTTTGTAGCCGCCCAATGAAAGTGACAGATTATTTGTGGCTGCTCCAGCAGCGGCCCAGCCTTCCCTTAATTGGCACCCGAGCTTGATTCTGCCTCAGCGCCGCAATGATGGTATGGGTAAGTGCAGCACTCCTGCAGGCGCTCGACTACTTAAGCATTCCCAATCGGAGTCAGACCTTTCCTGGCACACACACACACAGGAAGTTTCGCTGTCATACTGCACGGAATGTGGCACGCATGCATGCAGTCTGTTTCATCGAGCCTATTTGGCGAGAGGAAAAAAAACACACACGTGCACACACACTTTATCAGCATTTGTGCCTTGGTCTCCATGGCAACTGTATAATGGATTTGCCCTAATTCAATCCCAGAAGCGATTCCGAAGCATATATAGTGGGGGGTGAAAGGCTGTTGCCTGGATTCTTTTGAAGTCGGGACTGACACGTCAAGAGGCGAGTCAAACGCCGCGATAACAGATAGAACACAAGAGGCGCGAAAATATTCACAGTAAGCCATCACACGCTCTCCCTTTCTCTGTTCTTGCGCTTTTTCTCTTTCTTCTCTCCAGCCCCATCCCCCTCTGTTTGCTCGCTCTGACATTCACAATCCAGGACCCCATTGGATTTCACTCCCACCCCTAGATTTGTGCTTTATTGCGATGCTCTCCTTGAAATAGAATGGGAATTATAGCCAGGGTCAGGCGCGTTTCAGTGTAATAAAGTACAGAATGAGTGCCGAAGAAAGAGTGAATCTGAAGTGATGCTCTCACGAATTCCAGGTATGTGAGACTCTTCAGGAAATGAATACTCTTGGAAGCCATTATGATGCGGGACACAATATAGCTAGAATCTGCGAGCAGTGATGGAGAGATGCTGTGCTGAGGACGGCCTGCCTCTTCTGCTTGGTGACCTTCTGCTCAGGTGTCGCGTCTAAAAGAGAGACACGCGCAGTTTTCTGACGTTTCTGCTTCCTTTGGTTCAAGTCAAGGAGGGATTGCAATTAATTTACTCGTTTTGATGGACTTACAATAATAATTTTAAGTACTAGAACGCACTTAAGTATCAAATAGCGACACTATGCTGAATTATGTTTATAGGCTATTAAATAAAATTAGTACAACATTCAGGTTCACAGGTACTTCACAGGTTTGAATATGAATATAAACATTAAAACAAACTTAAATATTAAAAAAGGTAATATTATAAAGAAATAAATTGATTGATATTTTAAGGATAATTTCCAGTTCAAATTGGGCTATTTGTTATACAACAACATGCAATGCATTTTTATTTGTTTACCCAGTAAAATACAATAAAATATTAATAATCAGTGTTATGGTTTTTGCTTGATAGGACACCAGCCATGAGAAACAATTTTATTAGTGCATTATTTTAATCAACATAATTCTAGTATTAATAGGCTAATTCTGTATAATTTCTGTTAGGTCTTGTTGTTTTTTAAATTATTTTAATTGTATATTTTGCTTCAACTTAAAATTATTTAAAGATAACAGCCAAGGGAACCATTTTTAGGCTTTTTATCAAAGTTTTTTTTTAATTTTTTTTTTAAATACATTATGGTTTACTTATTTGTGCAAAAAAAAAAAAAAGGTAAGATACTAATATATACCCATTTTAATTATGCATTGTGACATTTTCACGTAAACAACAAAAAAGTATACATATATATATAAACATATATAATGCAGTGGGAAAGTGAGGATACATGGATTTCAGAAAGATTTGATGTGCATGTATCTCTCAGAAATGGAGGATTCTGGCACAGAAATCTGGATGAAGGGGTTTGGAACGGGAGCCTGAATCCTGACACATCCCTAGATCTGCTCCCCTGTGGACTTCCTGTGATCCGCCTGCCTCTCACCCTTCCCCCAGGGAAGCATCACTCTCACCCCAGACCATCACATCACCTTCCCACCCGCCTGTCTCCACCTTCTCTCATCCTCCGCTCTTTCAGTGCGCCTTCGCACCCTCACAAATTGCTTCATCTATTCACCTGACTGCTGATATCTGACATGAGCGGCTGAGAGCTTCTGTGTTCCTGCGAGCCAAAGAAATCCTGCTGCAACATTTCAGCATCACCATCTGCCACGCGTGTTTTTATGTGAGCATTACGCCAACAAACAACTTCAGATGGTGGCAGCAGAACGTAACGGGGCGCTGCTCCACAAACAAGGTGAAAACAGACACTCTCCTCTTGGGAAGTTCCTACTTATGAGGTCGGGACTTGGAATAGCAAAAAAAAAAAAGTTATTGAACTGTTCACAATTATTGACTTTTGTATAATAAAAGCACTTCAATTTTAGATTTCATTTTGACTCACTAAGAAAAATAACCTTTTTTTAAGCTGTGCAATGAAATAAAACGCGAAACATTTAAAGACATGAGAAAATAAGTAAATATATAGAAGTACATTTTATTGAAACATTTTGCTTTAGTATTATTTACATAATAGTAGTAATATTTATTTTTTTAAATTAATTTTTACTTTTTAAAACTACTTAAAATTAGTTTTCATTTTGTTTTTTAAAGTTATAGCAATTTTAATTATTTTATTGTAATTTTTGTTTGCCATCGTTTTAAATGCCTGTATAGTTTATCAGTAGCCTAATTTTTACTATTGTTTTAGGGTACACAATAATGATGTTCTGAAAATGGAAAAAAATTTACCATACAGACAACAACATTGTCAAAATGATTCCTATTTATACAAATGCAAGAAAATGACAACAATGCTGTAATATCCATGCCCAGCCAGTAGTCGGCGATGCCACTTATACAGTTAACACATAAAAAGAATGTGCATTTTACAAATTTGCGCTTTTGTAGTTTACACAGAGGCAAAAAGAACATTATATTCAAAATCTTGAACTTTTCAAAAGTTAAGTCACTGACACTTTCTGGTCAGTCGACCAATCGCAGTGGAGGAGGGGCAGGACTACCAACTATAGGCTATACAGCTGAACAACAATAGAAAAGTTAAGATCGCTTGTATTTATTTCTTTATTACATCGGTTTGCTGTACTGCCATTATATTGTTATGATATAAAATGTTTGGAGAAACATTAAATTCACTATGCATCTGTCATTACTTCAGGGGATAGTCACTGAGTAAAATAATTAAATTTAATTTAGGGATAGCAAAAACGTGTGTGTTTTTAGTTTTGAATTTATTTAGTTAACTACAATAACCCTGGAAATCAGGTAACATGACTATGCTTCAGTTTCTGACATAACAGACATGTTTTAAACATTGTGCGCCAGCCAAGCAACTGACATTGAGATAAATATGAGCGGCAACTAATCTCCAAAGTAGGCGTTTACCGTGTGCACCTGAATGCAGCAAAAGTCTCGAGTTGCCCACCAGTAATTACGCTATTTTGGTGGCGCTCAAGTGCGCTCGTAAATACAATAATTCCAGATGACTTAAAGGCAGCAAGAGACAAAGAGAGCGCACGAGCGAAAGAACAGGAAGGGGGGTCTGTAGCGCGGAACAATGGTCCATTATGCAGCGGCAGAAAATGATCACCTCTGCGCGGGGACGAGGGGGCACCTGTCACGCCAGCAGCTGATGGCTCCATCAGCGCCACTGGGACCTGCCTGGGCTTCTCAGCTCAGCTTGGCCTTCATCTGTGCGCGAATGTGTGTGTGTGACAGCCCCACCGCTGGGCCAACCTCCCCGCTTATTATCTGGGATGATGGCTGGTGGAAAAGAGCTCCACCCCCCTCTATCTCTCTCTCTCTGCCTCCGAAACGCCACATGCCTTCATTTCAAACTCGTGCACTTTGCCTCATTTCCTACTGACATCATAAACTCCCGTTATAGTTTAGCCAGTCATTACCGTATAGCTTATTATGGAAATGTCACCGTGTTTATAGCTGTGTTCTCCGGTCAGAACGGCGTGCTCGCTCTCGTTCTCTCCCTCTCTTTCTCTCTCAGAGGAGCACGGTGAAGAACCGATGATAGACACTCGAAACGCAAAACCATGACAACTGGTAGACTTTGCCCAGATGACACAAAGAAAAACAGACAACTGACACAGGGGTGGAGGGATGTAGGTTTGTTTCGAAAGAGCAAACGCCTCTTTGTGATTCATCCTGACGAGTTATGATGAGCTTAATGAGAATTAATGCAGGCTGCCCTGCATGAGTGTTAATAAATAGCTACGCAGTGTTTTCATCTAGTTTTGCAGTAGATTATCAAAACACTTAATCGAGATGTATTTACTTGGCAAACAAAATTACATATGATTTGTTTAAAACAAGAAAAATAAATGCATTTCTTATCAAACAAATAAATCAAACACATGTTCATGTGCTAAGAAGTTAAAAAGAACAACAACACTGGATTTTATATTTAATTACGTGTTTCTGTCTTGTTTAGTGCAGATCTAAACATGCTAAGCTACATTTACTGTATTTAAAACAAAATACATAAAAATTACATCTATTTTATTTTTCTTTCATCTTTTTTTTTTTACTTGGTAGCACATGAACAGTTTTGAGGTAGCTATATGTTGTGAGTAGTGTCAGCTGGAAGATTGTTTTAGACAATTTGCATTTCACTTGTAATACTGTTTCAATATAGTTTACATATTCAGTATTTTAAATTTGAAACAAGCTTCAATGGAAGTGATTCCCTGCAGACGGTGTTATAATCAACATATAAAGTGTCATTTTCAAAAACGCAATGGCTGTAGTAAACAAGCAGTTTCATCAGATGTTAGTGCAAATTAAAGAACACATGAACACAAAAAGTTGATGTTTAGATTGTGTTTCTTATATAGTGGGATCAAAAATAATTTAAAGTTCATCCCAAAATGACAAATATGCTGAAAATGTATTTACCCTCAAGCCAGATGAAGATGAGTTTGTTTCTTCTTCAAATTTGGAAAATGTAGCATTACATCACTTGTTTACCAATGGATGTGAATGGGTGCCATCAGAATGAGAGTCGTTTTAGGCTAGAAGCAATGGTTTAAAATTATTTAATGGTGGATTTGTTTTTTACAAACACGCAGCTTTTCACTTGTTGTGGATTATTGTGATGTTTATATCAGCTGCTTGGACTCTCATTCTGACGGCACCCATTCACATCTTCATGAGCGAGTGATGTAAGGTTGCATTTCTCTAAATTGGATGAAAAAACAAATTCATCTGCATCTTTGATGGCCAAATTTGCTGAAAATATTTAATTTTGGGGTTGACCTATTCTTTTACTCCACGTTTACAGATAACTTTTAGATGTATTTCACTTGTTAAATCTGTGGAGATTTACTTCAGGTCTGAGGTGTGAGGGCTTGCCAAAACTATCACTGTCCAGCTGCGGTTCACAAAACAGCAAGAGCTTTAAAATCTCATTTCATCTCAGAATCTCAATGTGGCCACGCTGCAGCATCACTGTTTGATGGAAAAAACACACACCAGAAATCTCCATATTTCATTTAATTAATCTCAGGGTAACCCAAAACCACAAGCAGATGTTCAGCTAATTTCCAGTAATTACTTCTCTCTTTATATCTGCGTAGTGTTTTTGCTAGCCCAAACATGCTTTCTTAATGAAGCTTTCTTCGAGCTGCTGCGCTGGTTATGTGTATTAAATGGACAGTTAGGCGCTAATAGCTCACTTAACAGGAGGGGTCACGTCATAAAATTACAGTGAAAAGCCGTCAAACAACACACTGACTGCGATTTTAATCAGGAAGGCTTTGTTCCTGTGGTGTTGGATATTGAACCATTGAAAGTTAAAAATCCACAAAATCTGTATTACTTCCAGAAGTAGGAGAATATTAGCTTGAACGTCAGCCGTGAGCTTAATTCCACGCATCAGAATTCATAAAGCAATGCATGTGCGTTTTGCATTCTCAGTGTAGCCACAAGGGGTGCTTAAACAAAAAGTCAGCATGAACAACAGGTTACTTAAACTAAATATTTTTATATCAAGCTACCTAAATAACAACACATCTGTTTTAATATATTTGCAGGACACTCCATCACCTATGAGTTCAGAGATCTGTCACAGTAATACAATGAGACACGCTATTAAGAAACATGCAATACATTGGTCAAGCGTTCACATATGCATTTGCGTACCAGAATACACTATAGTGTTAATTTTATGTAATTTAGATGCAATTACAGTTTTAATTAATATTTCAGAATTTGTATATTGTATTGCTTTATTTATTGCTAAATTATTATTATAATTATTATTGATAATTTATTTTTTCTATATATATTTAGCATTTTCCTTTTTAGATTTGAGGTTATTTTATCTATCTATATTGTGTATGTATGTATGTATGTATGTATGTATGTATGTATGTATGTATGTATATATATATGTATATGTATATATATATATACATACATATATACATACATACATATACATACATTTATTTATTTATATTTATATTTATTTATTTTTTTCCCTAGCATTTTTTTTGTCTTAAGTAATGAAAATTTAAAAAAGGGGAAAAAAAACAGTAATATTGCAATGCAAAAAATTTTACAATTCTGCCTTTTTTTCTTAGAATTGTGAGATATAAAGTCAGAATTGCAAGAAATAAAGTTGCAACTGCAAGTTATAAAGTCAGTATCATGCATTTCTGAGAAAAAAAGTCAGAATTGTGTGATAAAAAGTTGCAATAACCTTTTTTCTTTTTTATTCAGTTGAAAACAGTTGTGCTGCTTCATATTTTTTTATATTATAAATGTCTCCACTGTCACTTTTTTGTCAACTTAAAGCATTCTAGCTGAATAAACTGTCTAACTGACCTCAAATGATAGTGTACTGTATATAGAAAGATGCCGCATCTAAACCACAAAATGAGAAGAACACTCTTGTTTTAACATGCTCCAGTTTGTGTATAAATCAGGTTAAATTGAGATGTTAAAAGTGTGCTTGTGTGTTTGTGTGTGTATGCGTCTGTGTTGTGCTTGTGTATGTGTCAGTGTGTTGTCACCTGGGAGCCCGCTCTGCATGTTTACTACAACACACACACACACACACACACACCTGCTCGACTGCCTGTCAGTGAACAGGTGGAGCGAAACATAAGGTGTTCATTGTCTCAGTGGCTCACACCTCACTTCAGAAGCCCAAGCAAGGAAACAAACTGCAAAATAATCAGCAGAGACGAAACACTCAAGCTGAAAATGCGAAGACAAGTGCTGGCGTTTAGTTCACCGGAGCTGGCCGTGCTGCCTGTGCTAATGCTGTCATTACACAGTTGATGCAGTGTGTGTGTGTGTCATTTGGAGGATGGTTAAGAACAATAGAAGCAAAATGGCCCCCTGCCAATGGGACAAAGTGTTTTGATGTGCGTTCAGCTCTTGATGGTCTCAGAAAGTGCTTGTCTGTCAGGTGAATGTGTGTGTTTCTGCACTTGTGCTGCTCTAGAGTGAGAGGAGCATTCTGATTGGCTGAAAGGTTCTGCTTTGCTTTATTTTTATCCAATCTCCTGAGTCGTAAATGTCATGTGACGCAATGTATTTGTCATACATTTATTAACACATAAATAAGAATAAAACATAAATGGTAAACAATTCTACTACAACATACTACATTCTGGGTATTTTACGTTGCTTGCAACACTATGCATTCTCCTAAATATATTTTTATATGGCTTTAAATATGCTATATTAGGGTTATAAAAAAAAAAAAAAACTAAAAAGGGTGAAATTTTACAAAAACTAAAACACCATTTTCTTGTAAAACGTACTTTAATAATCTCTGGAAGAAGAGATTGTAATATCATACTGTAGTTTTCTTGGTTAAATAAATAAATCTTTTTAAAACCTTTTTTTATTATTATTATTTTTTACAGTAAAAAAAATATTTTCAGTATATGAATGGTATATTACAGTGCAGAATGCTTGAACGCTTTATTTGAAGCCTTTATATTATAATGCATTATAAATGTATATTTAATGTATTAATTATGTCTTGCAATGCATTGTGGTCTCATTATTAATTCAAACCACAATTAGAATACATTATAATATTCATTTGATCATTAGTGCACCTTCAGAAGCATATGGCATTGAATCGCACTATAAACAACTAATTTCAGATGTTACAAGGAATATACAAATATTACATTTTTACTTTGGTTACAATTATTTATGAAAATATATAATGCATTACAAGGTACATTATGAATATAATGCATTATACATTAAGTGTTCAAGTAAAAAGTGTTACTGATGCTTTAGCTATGGCATCTAGCTGCACTAACCGCTGATATAACCAACCAATCTTTAACCTTTTAAATTGGCACTGAATTTATCCAAATTGTTCAAGTGGTTCAGGTTCTAGAGGTCATTTTTAGAGATTTTAGACGTACAACTACAGTTGGCTGAAGATGAGCCATCCAGAGCTTCATTTAAACAAGTCAGATCTGGTTTATTTGACATAATATAGTATAAGAACTCACAATATGCATGTAAAAAGCAAACAAAAAAACACTTAAAATAAATAAAAAAAACCTGTGAAAATGCTGCTGGCAGTGTTCTAAAGCATACTTACAAACTTACATAAACTGCAGTACTAACATTAAACAAACAAAAAAATACATGAAAAAAAAAAAATAAATTTAAAAAAAAAAAAATAATAATCACTAAACCTAAATAAAAAATAATTGGAAATCTGAAAAAAAGCTGTAAAATTTAAATGTAATAAATCCAAATAATACTATAATTAATAGTATATAAAGCACACCATTAATAATAAAAAAAATCACCTGAAAATACTGTATGTTAATGCAAAAAATGTCAGTGAATATTTTGCAGAGTGAACTGTATCTCTTCTAATGCTATTATTTGTTTCTGTATTAAATATTATCAGCGTTTAAGCCTCACATTATTTACTTTAATGTCATTCTGAGAAGCAATTAAAAGGAAACATTACAGAAGAGAGCAGAAGTGAATATTAGAATATCAGTCATACCTATAATTACCTGCTCTGTCAAGGTATTTCGGAATTTCACTGATCACGGACATTAATTATATCTCCTTTAAATACAATAAAAAGTAATGGGGGCCCTCTGGTAAAATGCTCCTGAATTCACAATGCCTAAATGAAGTTATCAGTTTTATTAATGGCCTCTATTCTTCTTCATCTATTATGAATCTTACAAGAGATCTATTTTACTGAGTGGTCAGGTTGCCGGAGAACGGTCCGACGTTATTGAGGGCAATTTCGAAATTAAATTGAGAGCCGGTCTTTTTTCGTGTGAAAAAGAGCGCGGAGGAACGATACTTTAATCAGGAACGTCGTGAGGAACCGGCCCTTGTTAGGTAGCGTAATAGATGGGCCCCATTCATCACCTGAAAGAGTCTATGTAAAGAACGGAGCCGGGGCTGGAGACTGACGGCATTAATTACTATTCAATTATAAAACCTGGCCCATAAATAAAAATAAAAGGGGGTATTCATGAGGCATTTATAGAAATCCACTTGGGATGAGAAGGAAGGGCATTTTTGTGAGATAAATAAATCAGTGTGCGGCTAGTCTCTCTGGAGTTACACAACGTGGCTTTCAGAGGAGAAACTAGAGAAGATTTTACACAAGAGAGAGAGACCGAGACAAGTTAGGGCCTAATTGTAATACAAACTTCAGGAAAGACTCCTGTCAGTAAAAGTTCAGAGTTAAGACTGTTTGATTTTATTTCCCCAAACACCTTTTAAGATGTCTTGGCCAACTTCTAAGTCTGATAAGTGTGTATCATCTTTAGAAAGTCTATTTTTAGGAGGCACATGCAGTGCTAATTCTATTGGATTCAGGAATAGCTCCATCCAATCAAGCTTGAGCTATATAATTCATGAATTATATGATATATTTATAATTCAAAATGTTATATGTATACATCAACTACTGATATGTTAAGCACAAGGCAAGTATTATTAACCAAAACAAGATATAAATACAGTATATACATACACACATATGTATACAGTATATACATACACATATATAAATATATAAATTATTTTTGTAATTTGCAATAAAATACATGTTTACTTAAATTAATCAAATACAAAAAACTTGAACTAAAGAAGTAAAAAATGTAATTATTATGAATAATTTTTTTTTAAAACAGTAACTACTAACTAAAATTATGGTTATATTAAAATATAATATTTGAAATAATATAACATAGTATTGACAATTTAAAGTGCTGGATCTATGCCTTCCAAAGAAGCTACCAAACCATAAACTTTCTGTTTAATTTGAGGCTTTGAAAACTGACGGAAACAATCATTTGTGGGTAGTATGGAAACTCTTGCACATTTTCCTAACAAAGAGTCAACCGTTGGTGCTGTGAAGAACATCATCTCTATCTAATGAGCATGCAAAAGATGACAGATGAGTTTCCTTGAGATAATAACTTGGTTTATAAATATATACCTTATTTTTTGTAAATAAATAAATGGCTTACTATTTAAGGTTTAAATATCTATAAGCAACATAAGCAAACACTACCGCGCATGCGTGCTTTTGTGGCCGTACTTAACTTCCGGTAAACATCCCAATAAAATCAATAACAACAGCTTAGTCCTTCTAGAGTCATTTATTTTTTCAGCCTGTGTAAAGCACATACCCTTTTTGTAATTACACTCAGAAGTGCATTTTTTGGGGGGGAAGGTTTTTTTTTAATAAATCAATTCTGTTGGTAACCCTTTATGTTTGATTGTTTGTCTTTTTAACAAATAATTAACCAATTAAAAGCATCAGTCAGAGTCATTGAGCAGAAGCAGATGGTAAAATATCTTGTTGTTTACACGAGTGCAACATTGTCTTTATGAAATAAACACTAGTTTGTCTATAAAGGTTTATATAATGCATCACCACAGCGGTGTGATGTCGTCTTTTTAATGATGGTCAAATTGCACACATTGAGTTTAACACAAAGCAACACAGCTATAGGCAAAATATATAAGAAATTTATTTTTTGATTTTATGGCTGTCTGCTAAATGTGCTGATGCATGTAAATTAAATGATGTAATTTATTAACATTTCATCATATTATATAGAATGGTAGGTTAAAGTTTACAATACTATTTTATTATGTGTTTGCTGGTTAGATAAAAAAAAAAAAAATCTCTAGTATTGTGTACTCCCCGCTCATCTTCACTTGTATTAACAAAGAAAAACATGGTTTACTACTTTATTAATGTTGCATTAAATAAAAAAAAACTTTACACAAGGAGAATGAGAATCATCTGCTCACTGTGCATTCTATATATTTTATCCTGCAGAATATGTATATCTGAATGTATGCAACGCAAAGACAAAAAAGAAAATGAACATCTAACACCACGAAATAAGAGAGAACGCACAAACAATTCAGAAACACAGGACAAATAATACACAGCCAACCACCCAGGAGGCAAACTGGTAAAGCTAACTTTACTAGAAGTCCAGGTGTATTTGCTCTGTTTAATGCCAAGCTATTGTAAAATATAATTTAGAAATGAAATGGTCTTTAAATGCCTTCCTCCTTATAGCCACTGAGAGGGACATCCCAGTGGACCACAGTGAGGTCATAAACATCTTTAAACACATGGCTCACAGAAGAGCCATTTTATTTAAGGGCTTTAATTAGTGTTAAAGATACCCTCTATATGTATATATTATCTGTATAAAAGATTGGAGGGTTTGGGGGGGTGCCCTTTTTTCAGTTTCAGCATATGCACGGCCCTGCCTGACATCAACTTCATTACTCATTATTAGCTGTGTTTGCACTGCAGTGTATGTATATATATATAACTGCACTCTATAGTATTATGGCATCATGTTTCGCACAGGAAAACAATCATACATTACAGAAAATGTAAATATCTAATGAATTAAATGCATGTTTACAAAAAGGCTGTTAATTTTCCATCGTTATTTTCTTTTTTCTTTAGCAGTGACATTTATGAAAACTTTATGGACAGCAATTGTTCCTATGCGTGACATTTTCATTTGCCTTTAAAGTCGAGATGTTTGCTCGTCACTCGCCTGTCCAGAGACTCAAAAATAAGAGGCGATAGTGGCTTCAAATCTTGAGAGTGCAGCTACTTCAGATGAAAGCGTGTGATGAGGCTTTCATCTCCAGAGAAAAGGTCACAAATACCCCGGTGCAATGTATCACATGCTGATAGATGTTTTAGATATAAGAAGAACTTGCAAAGACCTTGTTTAAATCTCCAGGTTAACCGTGCATCTGTGGCCAGATCGTCTTTGAAGCCCGGTGATGGGGACGAGGGCCCGGCGGCTTCAAACACCAGCAGTCGCTTCAGCCCCAAAGTTTCCTCATTGCCCAGGGGAGAACGGGAAGGCTCTGTATCGAAATGGGGGAAAAAAGAGAGTCAAATTTGCCAACCACAGAGAAATCCCCCTCATGGGGAACTTGAGGAGGCTGACATTTTTAGATCACAGCTAGGGTCAACAGTTACGTTAATGAACTTAAAGGGCACCTTAGATTTCAGAAGAACTGAGACCTCATTTATTACCAACTACCCATACTTATACTTCATTAAATCATTTTGAGATTTTATGACAGTCTACCACTGATAACCATGCCCTGATATACATTTTATACACTGATAAAACACAGACTAGGGGAAATTTGCTCAATTCTGCAAAAATTCATTTGAACATTTGTTACACGTGATTAAATAAACGTAAAACAGATTATAACAGTTAATTCAGGACCATTTAATGTATATGCTATAAAAGGTATTTAAAATACATTTCAAAAAACATTTTATATTAAAACATTAAAATATATTTTATTTGTTTTGTGCTTACACTTTACTTTTATTAACATTTTTGTAATTTTGGTGTGTTTTTTGTCATTTTTATAATTTTTTATATGACTATAGCTATTTTTAGATGATACAGTAGTTTTCTTAGTTTGGCATCTGCATAGAAACATTTTATATTTTCTGTTTTTATTTTAAATTTAGTTAAATATTGTAATTTTGTGTGGTTTGTTTGAGTCATGTTTATATATCTTTCATGTCTATATAGTTTTAAGATTTACATTTTTGTAGTATAGCAACTGCATAGAAACATTTTATCTTTTCTTTTTAGATGTGATGTGATGGGTCTTATTTATATGATATATAGCCTAAATCTAAAATATTATATACAATTTAATGTATTATACATTTTTGTATTTACCCTATATTTAATAATATATATATATATATATATATATATATATGTGTGTGTGTGTGTGTTTATTTTAGTTTTTATTTGTTTATATGTTAAACATTTTATTTTAGTTAATATTAAATATATTAATAGCCTACATTACACCAAAATAAAAATGCCTGTTTATTTTGCAGCATTATTTTTCTTTTTCATTAGGGATATTGTTGCAATTTTCATAATAATTGTGAGAATATAAGACATTTTAATCTTTAAGGTTATCATTACCTTTTTATACAGTACATCCATTAAAACACATAATTTTTTTTTAAAGTGGATTACAAATGAAAATAAAGAACCTGAAAGATTTGTAGAATTTCTACAGTCTACAAAAATACAGAGAGTCTATCTGCTTAAACTTATCTACTAACCTATCTTTTGAGTATCTGATGCTATTAACATAGAAAACATTGTTTTTGCCTAAATCCTGGAAGTTAGCCAGTCAGATTAGAAATGGTATTTTGTGGTTGTTGTTAAATATGCATAGTAGCATCTGCATAACTTTTCCCTCACCTGTCAGTCACTTCTCTTGTGCATATAGGTGCACATACAGCAAATCCAGCATGACTGGAGCGAGTGAGTGTGACCTTAAGCCTGATGCATGAATTCACGGCGCATTCCCGGCGTTCCCAGCGGAGGCACAGGGATTACGGACTCCTATCTCTCAAGGACACACTCGCTCAGGTGAGCTGTGTGATATCAGTGCCTGCGCTGTCCTTCGGTTCCCATAAGCCCCTGTGTGCCTAATTTAATCCCGCACGAACCCCACACACCTCCCGCGGCCCGCGAAAATCCCACGGTTTATCTTAGTGTGTCATAAGAAGACACTATCCTACAAAATCCTGCTGCAACACACTTACACACATTCAGCAGGAATGATTAATATGTGCGTTAATATGATTTGCTTGAAACGCTTTGGGGTGTTTTTATGATCTAGCGTAATATTAGGGGTTTCTATTAAAGAGACAAATCCTCACAATATCTGGAGTCAGTGCAGATGCATGCATCTTTATATAAATAATCAAACACACTATTGATCAACTCAGATCAATATCTGTGTTCAAATCAATATGTATTTAACTCTGGAACCACAAGGTAATATGATGCGTCTATGGAAGGCTGACGGGGCCAAAACTCATGAGAAATTTGTTGGTGTCAACATGTACTGTAGTCCGTGTTGACGGCACAATTCATTATTTTTATTGTATTTATACACATGCACATTCTTGTAATCTTAATGCATCACCACATTTACTAGGCTCCCTTTAAAGATGCAGAGTTTAGACAACAAATTTGAATGAGTTTCTCAACACACACTTTCTGGTCATATTAGAGTGTGTAATAATTTTTATTTTTATTTTATTAAAAGCAGATTTACCCATGCATTAATCCTTTCTTTAAAGTGCCCCTATTATGGGTAATGAAAACTTCATATTTTGGTTTGGGAAGTTGCCAACATTAGATTGAAAGAGGCACCTAGTGCAAAGAATTAATTTTACATTTTCATTCAAAACAATGCGAAAATATCAATTTAATGGCTTGGGATTCGTTTCAATGATTCAAAGTCGACTGTTTTTTGAGAGACAGTAACTTTATAGATGGTGCACTTTCACATTTAAAAGTTTGAAGGATGCATTAAATTCATTTATAGTTGCACAGCATACCAACATGCAAACACCTTCGGGAATAAACATGACGTCTGATTTTTCATTGTGACACATATGTAAATATATTCTCAAATGCAGCTATGCATGTGGTCGTGTTAAAGTGGACAACAGTTCATGTTTAAGTGTTGCACTTAAAGAGTTTTGGCCCTGTCTGCCTCCCACTTACGTCTGTTGTGTTCAGCCAACGGGATTTCTGCATGTGACTGTGATGCTCAGACTGCTTTTACTATGACAGTGTGATAAAACACAACAGTATCCCCTCAACAGATTACACACAAACACCAACGCTCAATTTCTGGCTGTCAGAGATTCAGGTTTGAGCACATTACACTCTGTGTGTTCTAGGCCCACTCATGATTGATAAGCAAGGCCAGATGTGGTCTGGTCCACATTGTCTAAATCAAGCATTATTTAATGCAATGATTAGTTTTAAAGCCCACAGATTGTGTAAGAAACAGATTACAGAGAACTGACACTGATTTGCACAGGAGAGCATGAAAGGTTAAAGCATGCATAATTGAAAAGTGAGATCTGAAAATCTTGAGAATGTGAAAGTTCAAAAGGTGGCCTTCAAAGCCCTCATATGGAAATACTTTTTTTCCAAAAGAGCAAACAGTGGCGACTGGGTAAAATGTGAAGCTTATTGATTGGTCAGTGCGTTCTGTTGCTTCCACATTATGACCAGTGGCATTTACTAGCTCATTTCTGCAGTTAAAGTAAAGTTTCACGCTCTCATTTATATCATATACTTTTCAAAAATCATTGTGCTTCTTTCCCTCAGGTGCACTTATAATGTAAGCCAAGGCTTTTCTGCTAAAAAAGGTCATAGTTTAGTTTTACAACCATTTTATACCATTTCTCAATCCATTTTACTTTTATAATTTAAAAATAAAATGTAAAAATAAATCTTGATTTATTCCATCAGGAATTAATTGGATAGAGAATGGATAAAAAACAATAAAAAGCCTATTATTAATTTCATGGGTTAATAAAATGAAATAAGTGTGTGTGTGTATATATATATATATATATATATATATATATATGAATAAACAACCAACCATTTAGTTTTTTGGGAATAAATACCTACATTAGTCAGATATTATCTTATCGACAGTTTCCAGCAAACATCAATGGCCTGAAGGAAGAACTATACCACTTTTCACCCCTGGCTTCCTTCTGGATATCTTCTCAAACCTCACTCAAGGAACATTTCCAAAAAATGTTTCCTTCCATCTCCCTTTCATATTCTTGTCAAAGCACAACACTGAAGGTATCCAGCCAGCTGGTAAAGCTCCAACAATATAAAACCTCGAGTCTTTGCCTTATTTTAAAATACAGCAGTTTTTAGACCAAACTGAGATCTTTAGATCATTCCTCTAATACACTCTCATGCTGAATTCTGCGTATTTTAAAACATAAATATGCTTGTAATCTATGTGTCTCAGTCCTCATTCATTAGAACTTGATTGTTTACAATAATGTCTCAAGGAAAGCATGAACATACACAGTTAATCATAACCATACACTTTGTGTAGTTGTAAACAGTATATAGTGACACAAACCATGAGACACCACATAAATGAACTGATCCATGACTTATACTCACTATACCAGGGGTCATCAAACTCAGTCCTGGAGAGCACCCGGGGTGTTTCTCAATGTCAAGGAAGGATCCTCGGAAGCCAGTATTTCGAGGATGCTACGTCATCGACATCCGTCGAAGGACTGTTCCAATGTCGAGGATCCTCGGAATTTCAACCAAGG
>JAUCMT010000083.1:88159-103357 GCA_032357475.1 Enteromius thamalakanensis
ATCAGCTTAAACAATGTGTTTTTTTAAGCATAATATGAAAACAGAAACAGATCAAATCAAAGTGATTTGTAATTCACTTTAGCCTAATTGTGATACTGAAATAAAAAAAAAAGTTTATATTTTTCTCAGTATAAATTTAAAGACCTTTAAAGGGGGGAGTGATATATTATGTGACCTTGGAGTACTTTCTGAGGCATTTTGCAAGTTTTCTGTGGATGTGTGTCTGTGAGAGCAGGAGGCTGTGGTGTTCCTGGCTGCAGTCGTTCATTGTTTCAGCAATTCTGCTTCCTGTTGAGGCTGTGAGGGGTTCTGTCCGGCCCGGCTGGCTCTGCAATAATTGTAGGGTGTTTGGGTCTGGCTGTCTTGTGATAAAGGATCAAAGTTGACCACTGCCCAGCACTAAACGCCTGTGTTAGCAACACATGTCAACAGGCGACATTTACAACCAGCGTTTCCTCCCGAGGAGGAAGTGTACAGTGCTCTGCTGCCGTTACAATAGATACCGTATCTCTTTATCCGGCCGTTCAGCGCACTGGTCGATGAGTTGGAGAAAAGGAAATTTCACAAATGTCTCGTGAGCAATGAAAGGTTTTAAAGGAACCCGTTTAATGCTTTATAGCTGCATGCATTTTTTAAAATGTTAAAATATCAGTGGGTGTGAATGACTTATTACTCATTTTATGAGTAGTGCAATACTCAGACGTGATATAAGTTGTAATTTTGAAACTCAAAATTCCAGTATGTAGAATTGAAAAAACAATACAGTAAAAATAAATAATATAGCTTGATTCAACATACTTAAGCCTTTATTTACATACTTATTTTTTAAAACATTTCAGTATTGTATACAGTATTGCTATTTGTGTAGGTAGTTTACAGTGCATTTCATGTGAATCAAAACAAAACTGCATAAAAAACAATATAAACAAGAAAAAGTCAGAAATTTTAATATTAAGTAGGCCTAGATGCTAACTAGATGCCGCTGAATTAATCAAGCAACATGGTTAAGTTAAGCGCAACAGTTTAACGTATTACCATTTAAAAGTGCGTAAGTTTTCATACTTAAATAGTTAACCCAGGGTCATTCAAACTGTGTTAAATGAAATCCAGGGTTATTTTATTTCATGGGTTTTACGAATTACCTTTCATAAAACCCTGAGGTAATGTTCTCATTTGCATATTTTACGGTGTTAGTGTCTATCCTCATATATAATGTGATACCAAGTTTTTGCTGCATTGACTTTTTGGTCTATAAAGGTAGGCAAGGAACAATTTTACACTAAATCGAAATGTTTTTTGTTTCTCTTTTCCCTTAACGGTACACGCCATTGTTTTTGAAAATAGACCCATTTTCCAACTTTCCAGTTAAACAGTTGAGTTTTACCGTTTTTGAATCCATTCAGCTGATCTCCAGTTCTGACCGAGCATTTAAAATGTGACTCTTCTGTAGTTACATTGTGTAGTAAGATCAATGGAAAATGAAGTGTTGTGATTTTCTAGGCTGATATGGCTAGGAACTTGCAGGATTAACCCTGGGAAAAAGGGGCTCTAAATCCACTTCTAAATTATAGAAAACGTACTGAGGGAAAAGCAGGGTTTAGAACAACAAAGTTTAGTGCAGTATGGAAAGCTTTCACATGCTATTTTAAACCCTAAAGTAGGTTAATATTGTACTGTAAACATAAGCAAACATTAATGTGAGTGCTAGTTTTTTAGTGCACAGGTCTTCTGAAGGGCCTCATCTTGTATCTGTGGTCAGTGGTGTGCCAGGCCTGAAGTCACAGAAAAGCTTGAATTTGTCACTGTTTTCACTCAACCACTTGGATATCTCCCCCCAAACCCCCCGGCCTCCTGTTCCACACCGCTTTGGCAGGAACAGATCTCCTCACAGGCCTGAAACTGCTTCATGGGAATTATGGCTGAGGCTATTACAGTTTGTTCTTCCAAATGTACTGAGGGGCTGATGGTCTGGGCAAAGTGCTTCATCTTGGATTGACTGTGCATCTGTGCTCTCAGTAACAAAATGAGAGTGAAAAGCGTTGGTCAGCACGGGTCTTCGTCCCATCTGTCCGTTCCGCTGATGAAGAGAGGTGGAAAAACTGCAAAACTCTGCGGTTTTTGCAGCCCAAAGCAAATGTGGAAAAGAATCCATATGCATTCTTTTAAAACGCTAATTTCTCAGTTTCAAGTTAAAAGGGTCAAAGAGATTTTCCCTCCTTTGAAATATAATTAATGTACTATTGTGCAGAGGTATAGTAGCTACAGAATATAAACTGCGATGCTTTTACTAAACAGTGACTTTATTCAAGTAGGTTACTTCAGTGTCACTAAAAATACCCTTAGTAGGACTGAATGCTTTAGGATGTTGTATTTAATATAAAATATGGGAGAAAATCAAAGCTGCAAGTAGGTGGCAGCAAGTCTGAATAAGTGAGTTATTGATTCATTCATTCAACCTATTTGTTCAAAACGGCTGATTCATTCAGAAACAAAGCACAAGAATATGTTTATGAATGGATCACTGAATCATTGAATCATTTACTTTGTTTGGAACTATTTTCGTTGCCTCAATATATGATAGGGATGTCACTTAATATTAATTTAGACATAGCTGTGTGTGTTTTTTTTAAATATGTATTTATAATATAATGTTACATTTGAAATTGATATATTATGAGGCAAGAGCATCGAGTTCAAGGCTGGCATTTGGAAATATGACATATGGTCATATTACTATGCTAAAATAACGTTCACTTTCAAACCAAGCAGCTTTCTGTTTTTAACAATACAAATGTTAAAAATTTATTGATTGTTCTAAATACTAAATTTACTAAATTTTCTTTTTTCACATGAAATTTTTGATCTTGTTGAGTTCTTTTAAAACGATCGGCCCATGAAAACTCCTGGTAAAAACAATATGAAAAGTTACAGCACCTCATCCAGGGGCGTTTAGGTAACAGGAGCCCTAAGCAAACCTCTAGGAGTGGCCAGTGAAATCTCCAGTGCATACCGTGGAGCGTAACTTACGACAAATATAATTAACACAGTGTGAAGTTGCCTACCTTATCAGTGTGAGAATGAGTTTTTCCTGCAGTATTTAACGTCGTTCATTCCTTCTCGTTCTTGACATCTCAATGGCTTTAAACTCTTGGCTGGTTAATTCCTGGAAGTTTGCCATTAAAAGCAATCGAGAGTGTAAGAGGTAGTGTTTGTGAGTAACTGTGGTCAACCTTATCGTTCCGCTCCAAGTGTGAAGGAGTAACTCAAGTGTCATAATCTTCCACTGCAGCCCGTTCATCCACTTCCTGTTTAGTTTAGTCAAGAGGAATATGTCTTTGTAGAACTGGCTTCTGGAAACGACCAAACTGTAAATCCTAAAGGTAATCTAACCCAGAAGCAAGACAAAGGAGGAATTGCTGGATCACCCATACTGATAGTTTAAGACTTCCCTTAAAACTAAGAGCCGTTTCTTATTTATGCTAACCATTTGTTCCAAATCTAGTGAGCTGCTACCATTTTAAGCAGATTCACAATGAGTAGGATTTTCCAAAAAGCAATTCTTTCTTGTTCTTCATCCCAGAATGCATTACAATTTTGGTGAAAAATATGTAAAATGGTCTAAGAACCCTGTTGAAAAAAACAGGATATGTTGGTTGGGAATGTTTAGATGCAGGGATGTTGGTTTAAGCTGGTTTAAGCAGTTCTATTGCTTAGCTTGTTCAAACTGGTCCAACTATCTTAAGACCAGGGCCTGTTTCATAAAACAAGTTTGCCAAATAAGTCAGGCTAATTTGCGCTTAATTTGAACCAGATCAACTGACAATTCGTCAGATTAATTTTGTAATCTTATTTAATGAAACAGCCCCCAGCACATGACCAGCAGAAATCAGCAAAGGACCAGCTTATACCAGCATCCCAGCCTCAAATATACCAACAGGGAAACAGTATAAACTGTTTATTTTAATAGGGAACTGTGTCAGAAATAATAATTAATATACATCATAAATAATACTAATAAATTATATGTTCAAAAAACAGATATGAAACTATACATATAAAACTATATGACATTTTTTCATTATTATTATTATTAGTAGTAGTACAGATTTCAGTACTTTAATAGGTTGGTATAACAGTTAATGAAATTACGGTATTTAACTGTAAATTAAACCGCAACAACTACAATGTTGTTACTGTACTTTTTTATGGCGGAATTCTGGCAACCACAGTTGCCGTAAATTTTACAGGTTTTTTACAGTGTATTTGTTCCGAAAAGATGAACATTCAAAGAAAATCAGTCGGACAAAGTGAGTGTCATGCAAACAAATGACTCAATGATTTGCTTCCTCTCAAAAAACTAATTTTAATTAAAACAAAAATGTTGAATCATTAACAAGTTTATAAAACAGTGATTTAGTTACATAAATAAATTGATATCGGTGTATCAAATCTTAAATTCAACTTCATGAGAATGTTGACACGGGTGAAGAAGTACAATCGTTTACCTTTCATAATAAATAAAATGGAGAAAAAAAATGATATTTCTTTTGCTAAACGAACAAAAAAGAAAAAGAGCTACAGACATACCTCTAAGGAAGGGGACACTCGACAATGTTTTTGCACCAAAAAACATAGGAAAACTGCTTTTTAAAGCACAGAATACAGAACCATTCAGCTAAAATTAAAGACAGTAAAGTTGTAACCAAAGTCGGTTGGCTTTCATTTTTAACGAACAAGTTTGGTAGTTAGAACTCCAGTTTGGTTATTTTAAAGCGTTAAGACAAGGCAAGAAAGAAGGCTGTTTTTGTTTCGTTGAGGAATCCTATAGGAACGACAAAAAGAAAAACAAGAAACAAAACAAAAAAAAACAACCAAACAAAAGCGTTTAAAAAACGTTTGAACAGTCAGACCTACACAGCAACTTTCTGTCTTGCACAAAGTTAAGATGTCAGCAGATAGGCATGTACATGTTATTGTGCATAAAAATGGAGCTTCGTCGTGACTCGATTATTGTGGAAAGAAACAAGAGCGTCAGGCCAATCGCTCGGCATGTTTGCGTTAACATCAATACTGTTGGATCTACATTTCTAGGCGTTTTTTGAGGCACGTGGGCCTGCGTTTCTTGCATTCCCAATTCTTAATGCTAAGGCTTGCTGCTCTGGTTCACTGGGTGTCCGTCCAAACCACTGGTGCCCTGCGCGGTCGGGTCTACGCCAACACATCCCGGACCGGTCGGATCGTGCATCGGAGGTGGCTCTGCATAGATACCCAGCACACAGGTTCACTGCCCGATTCCAGCCCCGACAGCACGGCTGTGTTCGGAATAACACGCTAGCGTACTGCTACTGCTGCTAGTATGGACACTGTGCAATGCAATGCGCTTTAAATTGGATTGAATGTAAAAAACACCCAGTTTTGTTTGCAAGATGAACTGAATTAAACATGCAACGTCGTGAAATCACGTGAATTGTGGAATAATGCCTACCGTTTCGCATACTATTCATCACGCAGTAAGCAGCATGCTAGCCTTCCGTTCCGAACACAGCCCGAGGCTCGCTTTTAGTCCCTCTGATATGTTTTGTTTCAAACCAAGGTACTGCAGCTTCAAGTATTTTGCATTACATAGAATATTCTTTTTATAAATTAGTTAACGTATACATTTTTTCAATATTCAGACATATACTATCATATATACAGTACAATAAAATGCTCTCATTCTTTCATGACCATTTTTTTTCTTCTTTTTTTTCCTTTTTTTTTTCAAAGAGAATCCCTGAGATGTATGTCGACAGTCGCTAAGTTTCCACAAGCGCAAGCACAATGGGGTTGAAGAGCGTGTGTGTGTGTGTGTGACATGCTTTTGGACGAAACAGTACTGCAAAGCCACGCAATTAGCCTGGTGAACTGAAAAGGAAACTAAAAAAAAATGGAGACGTGTTTTTGTTTTTCTTGTTTCTAACACTTCTTTAGTACACTGGTAACGTGTGACTGGTTCAGGAAGGAGTAAAGCTGAAGCCGTACGAGGTACTTGTCACTTAGGATGGAGGTGTTGTTTGGTTTAAAGCCATATTTCTTCTTCACTTTGAGGCTGTGAATGTTTAACAGAGAGAGATCTGGAGTGCTGTGTGGACTTTCGCCACTGGACAACATATACTCAGTGTAAACCGAAACGTCGTGACATACTCTCACACGCTTTCGCACAAATAAAGGGGAAACACACAAACTTCCACAACATGACAACGTTCCACTTTTTTTTCCGTTTTTTTTTGCGCAAACGTAAGTCTATACACATAATACCGGTGTGGTTCGTATTGTTTTTGTCGTTTCGTTCTTTTTCTGTTTTTCAACTTAGAAAGCGTACAAAGGCGGACTAGCCGAAGCGCTCGCGCACGAGCATCATAAGTTTCTTTTTGCCTTTGTATATCTGTTTCAGGTTGTCTATGAACTGTGTGAACTGAATATGTCCGTCGTGCGCCATGAGGAATGTCTCTCTGGCTTTGCTGAGGAACTCGATGAACTCGCTGTAGTGCCGCGGGCTGATGTGCGTGAGCCGCGAGTGCGTTGTGTTGATGTAGGCCCCGATCGTAGCGTCCAAGAGCTGTCTTAGCGGGGCTTTGTCCAACGACATCAACTTCCCAGAGTTCCTGCGGCTGTGCAGCGCCACCATGCCGGGCGTGGTCAGCGTGCAACGTCGCAATATGTCCGAAAGCACGGTGGCGCACTTAACGCTCTTTACCACCAGTGGGATGATGGCGGCTAGTTCGTTCTTTCCCAGCGAGTGGCTGAGTGCACAAGCCCAGAGCACATCGTTGATGGCCGGATGCGTATCCTGGTTGTAACTCAGGTTCAAGTGCGCCATCGCAAGCGTGGCCAGTTTGTATGCACGCATTGGGTAGCCGCGGTGCTCCATGTAGCGCGCAATGGTGAACAGCTGTGTGTAGCTCATGCCCGTGGTGGCTGCATCCAGCACAATCTGGTAGGCCGTCTCGAAGGCGATGTGGTCCTTCTCGCAGAGCGTGAGGGCTGACAGAGCGCAGTTCTGGGGGTCCTTCATGGCACACTGCAAGGCTAGCGTCCGCGCGCTGCTCGCCAGGTTCTCCTGCTGATGGCAGTCCAGGTGCAGCCGGACGATGGTGCTGTTGGACATGACCGTGGTGGCCACGATGCTCGTTGCCTCGGTGGGAGTGAAGAGGGTGAACCAGCTCTGCATGATGCTGTCCAGTGCGTAGACCCCTGCACACAAACACACACACGGAGAGCAGAGTGTCACTAAAACAGCATCCGTAAAACAAAACTACTCCTGTTGACTGACTTTATGTTCATGTTGTGCTAAATTTGTCAAGCCACATTTAAATTCTTCGTAAAATTTGCTTTTTTCAAATTTATTTAAAATGTTAAAATGGAAGATTGCTTTGTGCTTCAGCATCACATATTAAATATATGTATATATGGTATAAATTATACAAATATACATATATACATGTAAATACAAATAAATATTTTCAAAATATATATTGTATGTGTGTATATTTATATACACATAATTAATACACACACATACAAACACATATATTATTTAAACAAAAACTTTTATTTTGTATGTGATTAATCACAATAAATCATTTGACAGCACACTGCTATTTTTATGATTTTTATTAATTATACTATTTTATATTTTTATATGTATGTATACTATGTACTAATTAAATTAATAAAATGAATATTAATGTACCCATGATATTGTACATTTTTTTATTGGAATTTTTGCAAATAGCTTTGGAATGATTATTATTTTACAGTTTAACTGAAATCATTACTAGTGCTTTGAAATGACTAATTATGCCCAATTGCACCCAAAATTAAAGTTTTTGTTTATATAATATATGTGTGTTTACACACAATATATATATGTGTATATTTACATGTAAATATATGTGAATATTTACAAAATAAAGCAACAAGTCACTCATGACTGTTTATTAGGTTATTCAAATTTCACTACCATACCATGGTAATGGCCAAAATGTGAAAAAGTGACTAAAAGTGAAAGATGAAGGCTCAAACTTACCAACTTCTGTGGCACATGTGACTAGCCATCGTACCATCTCTCGCCGCCTCCAGTTGAGCGTTGAAAGCGTCATACGCATTACCTATGATTTAATAAGAAAGAAAATGTAAGGAAAAGAGTAAAAACTGTTAAAAGTAGAAGTCACGCTGTGCTGATGGATACCTGAAGACCCAGCTCCAGGGAGACCTTCAGCAGAGTGATGTCCGGCAGACTGTCCATGAGTGTCGCTATCTTAAAGGCATCCTGCGCCAGTTTGAAGATATGAGAGGAGGAGTGAATGTTCTTCTGTATGGACTCTAATACTGTCTCTAGCCTTCGAGCATCACCTACAAACAACACAAAAACACAACGCGTATGTAAACATCTGTCAAATATAACACATGGAAGTGTGCAATTATGCAGTGATCAAAAAAGTATAAAGAAAACATTTTATATATTCTATACACATATATATTTTTTCAAGGGTCATGCAAAACATTTTGAAATAATAGTAAATTCTAGTGCTGTCAAACAATTAATCTAAAATAAATGTTTTTGTATCATAAATAGATAGTATATTTTAAATATTTCTCTCTCTCTATAAAATATTACATTTAACAGACGATTTATCCAATACGACTTAAAAATGAAGACAATAGAAGCAGTATAAAATATTCTAAAATATAAATGTGTTAATAATAAATGATACATAAATATAACATTTAGGCATTCATGATATTCAGTTATTTAATATAAATATAATTAATTTAACTAATATAATATAAATAAATATGATCAAAAAATGACTACTAAGGTCCTCATGTCCATTCTACTTAAAACACAAGGGAGAACGTTTAATATTTTGTAAATATTTTATGGGATGTAAAAGGATTTACACAAGTGATGGAAATTTGACATGACTGGCCATTTTTGTAAACACTGCAAACAGTCACCAGTGACCTTGGAGAAACATCAGGTGCTCAGAAACCCTTTCCCCTGTCTATAGCACGCTCACACACACACACACACACACACACAGCTGCATAATGAGCTGTGAGTCAGCACTAGTGCCAGACGCCCGGCGTGATGCAAGACGCTGAGAAAACCTTCAAACGCTCAGTTCTGGGACAGGATTTCTATTCATCACCAGCTTGTTGCTTTCCTCTGATTTCAGCTTCTCTGCACTGCGGTGTGATTAGATCTTAAAAATAGTGCTGAGAATTTGCAACTTCTCCAAGCATCTTGTTTCCCCAAACTGAGGAGACGAATGCAGATTTGATTTTACGGCCAGGGCTCGTTGTTTAGCGGAAATGCGGTACGCAGGCTGCCATTAAGCAAACAGCGCTGTTGTGAGGGTAATTGCAGCCTGTGTGTGAGTGATGGATGCTGGTGAATGTGACGCTCTAACCTTTGGCTGCAGTGAGCATGGTGGAGGCCAGCTCGCACTGCTGGGACTCGATGTGGCTGAGGGTAAACCATCGCGGGTAACGATTAGGGACGACTGATACTATATGGTGAGGCCGGGACATGTCGCCCGAAGGAGCCGTGGATTCCAACACCGGTAACCTGTGAACAAACAGACAAAACAAACTTACAGATTAAAACCAGAGTTCATTGCAAACCACATCATGTAGAAGAGTATAGTCAATCCTCAACAACCCATGACAGTGGTATCAGTAAATGTGGCTTTTTTTGTGTAAAACTGCATTTTTCAGACAGGTCCAACTAATGTGCAATGCATGAAAAGGCAACAAGCATACTTTCTCTCTGTTTTCTGTGAGTTGTCTGTTTTTCCTTCTCATACAATACTGGTTTAGCAGAGCTGTAATCACAGACTATACAAACAACAGAATTATAAATTATACCATTACATGTGGAGAATATTGGATAAAAAAAAAATCTATAAAAATGTAAATATAAAATATATAAATAAAAAAAATAATCTAATTTTATTATGTTAATATGAGTATAAATATATATATATATATATATATATATATATGAAGAGTTCACTAGCAAAAAAAAAAACAGATAAAAAATGTACATTAATTATATATATAATTTAATAATATATTGAGTAAACTTAGTTCTGATGGATAACCATTTTTTAGCAGTTTTCAAAAATCAAGTTTTTTCATTGTGCAGTCCAATTAATCTTAATCAAGCTACCATTTTTTGGGGATTAGGTAAAAAAAATAACTAAAACAATAATAACTAACGCAATAAAACATTAAAAACATGATTTACAGACTTTTTGTAAATAAACTTCATATATAACAATTCATATATATATATTAAATTTAATAAAATATTGAGTAAACTTAATTCTGTAATTTATTTATACACACACACATATTTATATTAAGATTAATGAATACATATATTTCATTGTTAAATTAATAAAATAATGCATTCAACACTAATGTCAAGACATACAGTTTCACTTTATCTACACATGTATATCAGGTTAATATATTACGAAAATCTTGTTATTGAAATGTTAAGAACTGACAAGAAAAGACTGATTTATAGATGTATATAATACAAGTATTGCAGGACATCCCTGAATATTTCCCCTGCTCTAGAACCACAGCAGAAGTTTCCTCTGGGAAAGGACAGTGTCGTTTTGTTCTGCTGTATAGTTTTAGCCAGCTAACATGAGCCTGGAGGCGGCCCGCGGCCTTTACACACAACCCATTACTGACCATCCTGTTTGTCTGGACACTAACTGCGCTTCTGAAATACTACAATGAGGCCAACAGGCGCTTCAGACTGGATTCAACCCCGCTTGAATCATGAACTTCAGAGATCTTAATAAGAGCATATTTTGGCTGTGCACTTACAGAATTGACATCCTCATTATGTGCAGATGTCGAATACGATCTTATAAATTGGCTCTTAGTTGCATGTTGGGAATCTTTGTTGGGGATTGCTTTCCGGTCATATGCAACTAAAAATTATCTATCTGATAATGCATATTCATGTAGGAGCTGGATTTCGTCCTTCGTCTCCAGCGCAAATATGTCAAAGCATCGTGTCCTGGCATGGAGCTAATTACCAAACTATCTACAAAGGGAATTGTATTATGAGGAGATCAGCCCTCGTCTGAGCCAATGCCATGGAGAGCAGTTATTTGGAGGCCACGGTCTTTTTATAGAGAAAGTCAATACTGAGCCCGAAGCTCCTGCGCTGGCTAAATTTAGGTGGATCTTTGTTTGATACCATCGACTTTATACGTGTATCCTGAGTTGCAAATCCCCGGGTAAACACAATACAATCAAAACATAATACAATACCATACGGATTAGGATTTTTATTTTGTGTGAGTTGGTCTAAAAAGGAAAATTAATAAAACATTTGAGAGGAAATCCGTGACAAGGTGTCGATATAAATCTGTTGGACCAGTCACTCGTCACTCATTTAAGAAACACAAGCATAACTAACACAATATCAGTATATATCATTAATAGAATCATTCTTGCAAAAACTCACACAGCATCCAAGTTTCCAGTTTCGTAGTTTTGAGGCTACACTACCTCTCACGTTCATTGCTACTTTGAAAGTAACAGTATATAGGGATGGAACATGGGATGGAAGTGCTGCTTTATTGTAAATAGTTTTTTTTACGATAACCCAATTTTGTGCGCAGATCAACTTTGCAACTTGGTTGGAAACATAATATGATAAATATCGAGTCAATGCACCAATTTACATAAGAAGAACCGATATATGTGTAAATTTGTAAAACTAAACATAATCTGGTGCTTCGAAATATGTAGATGCATCAATTTAAATATGTCAAATTCCAATTTTGCGCATATATTCAATATTCAACCTAGATGGAAAAATTTATATTTAAGTGAATCTGACAGTTTGAATAGGAACAAGCAGAACCGATTTGTGTTGATTCGCAAAACCAAACATGTTGCTTTGAAAAGAGTGTATTCATTTGAGCGTATATTTAATTTGCAGCTTGAATGGAAAAATCTATACTAGATGAATGCAACAATTTATATAAAAACAAGCAGAAGTGATTTCTGCGATAATTCGTAAAACTAAACCAACTGTTGCTTTGAAACAAATTTACACAATAATCCAATTTTGTGCGTTTATTACATTTGGGAATTAATGGAAACATACATACATGTAAATGTACGTATTTGTGTGAAATTTTTTGCTATTAATTTACATATTTGTTGTTTCAAGGCTACAATTTTCACTTAGACTTATTAACACCGATATAAGTTGTGCTTCTTATTTCGTAAAAGCAAATGTATATCGTTGCTCTGAAACAAACACATGCCTTTTCACAAGATACCAGTTTTGTGCATATATTAAATTTGCAACTTGTATGGAAACACACATACATAAATTTGCATAAGAACAAGCTGAACTGATTTCGGTGTTAATAATTTGTAAAGCTAAGCTTAAACTGTTGCTTTGAAACGAATGCAATTTTACTTAAGAATAGTTGAAAGAACGATTTTTATTCTGCTTGTGTTTCATGTGTGTGTGTATGTGCTGACAAAGACTTTATTTAAATATTCAAAATATGTATTAAACAGGTTTTGTAAAGGCGCATGAATAACTGCTGCTGATAATGTAAAATTGTTGCACACACACACACAGGGTTTGTAAGTGTGCATACACAAACGGCCACAAACGCGCATGAGGAGTCGAGGGGGAGTGTGGGGTGAAAAGAGTGCTCTGCATTACCTCTGCAGCCCAAATTAGACTCAACGACACATATTTATTATTCACACTTTTTCAAAAACTCATTTTCAGTGGCCATGAATTATTTAGCAGTTTTCCAAGCAAAAGGCGCCTTTTGATTAAACGGTGCCCCAGATAACCTCACGCCCTACACACACACACACACACACACACATCTGAGAATCAGCGAAGACATAACCGTGCCTTCTCAGGGTGAGTAAAGACAGTAAAAACAAGAGACGCAAGGGGAAAATAAGCCACAGTCGTGGGCGTGTTCATTACTGTAGGTGGACGTGACAGTTTTGGCAGCAGAGTGTCACCCGTGTGGCCTGTGGAAACTCACCGCATTGCTCTCAGTGCAATTTTGTACGCCAGTTCGGCATCGTGAGGTAGGAGGCATGTGAAGAGATACTTGGCAAACGTGTGCATCGGAACACTCTCTCTATAGATGAGCTCTCCCAAACCACTGTAGGGCCCACCTGCAAGAGAAAAACACAAGCGTTCATGCACACGAAAACATACAGGAACAAGTGCATCTACTTTCATTAAAATAAGGGATTCCCAAGATCTACCCTGATATTTTAAGCTTACAAAGCCTACTATGTCATTTAAAAAAAGGCATATAAAAAACCTGTTGCACAGTTAACTATATCCCTTCTGACTGATACATTTTTAACAAGTAAAAGGCCTTTAACAACTGCACTAAACTTCATACTTTTTCCTTTAAGCTCCAAATTTTCATTATATCGCACTGTAACCCATTGTGTTGATTAATGTTGATTAAAAGTTGATCAAATTTCAATTTTTCTGTGATTTCTGCATTTGCAGATTCAATACGTCAAATTTAACTCTTTCAGCTCTTTTTGGTTCTCCAGTGTAGGTTAATGGTCATGAAAGCAAATGATTTACTTTTTTTATTATGATTTAAAATGTTTTAATAATTTTTTTTAAGTTTATATTTTTAAAAAGGTAAAAAATTACTAGCTTTGAATCATCTCATCAACTACCAATTTTAGCAATCACTAATTTAAATTAACAGTTATTAATTTCCATTTATATACACCAATTTATTTAGGCGTAACACTTCTGTGAAATAAAACAACACAGTCACATAATATGTAGATGAAACCTACATAAAGTTCTTTTTTGTTTACATTTATTTTGGGGTTTTTTCATCACCAATACAAACCACGGGTTTGAAAATGCAAAAGTGTGAAGAATAATTTGAATAAAGCTCTCGTACACCTTCAGAAGATACAGCACATGCTCTTCTGGAGGTGTGAGATGCGGTTAGAAATGCACAGATTTGTAGGTACAAACAGGGTGGAAGTGAGTGTTTGTGAGAAAAAAACGCCTTCAGGGTTCATGTTTCACCACAGAACCAAGTCATGCACACACACCCAAGACACCCTTCAGCATGACACATCAAAACCACATAAAGTACTGTAGTGCTGCCATTACTTAAACAGTATTTGCATGCTGCTTTAAACACCGCCACTGGATTGTAAGCATATCACCATTTGTTCCTCTCCAACATTATATTTGGTTGCACTGTAGGTCAAACGCGAACATGGATAACATCTTCTCTGAGAAGCGTCCAGTAACGTTATCCATTTCCAGGCGCTGCGGTGTTTCCGGGGCGAGTGCTGCATCGTGGGTAATCTGCTTACAGATTACCCCCTCCTCATCCTCAAACCAGATGAAAACCACACGCCCACTTTCAAGCATGCAAAGCCTTTTTCACTCTTACACTTTGCCTACAATATAAACTGCAATGCTAGAAGCCATATGTGAGAGCTCGGCTTTCTCTGTCATTAGATTATTTTTTGACTGAGAGCACAGCGACCACAAGCCACTTCACAAATACACACGGCACTGGACATACAAACAGACACCAACAAACTAACCAAAATAAACATTCATAAAAGACATTTGTGCTACCAGCTACCTAGGCAGCGTCTTAACCAAAATAAAACCTCATGTGAGATGCTCTGTGCAGGCAGAAACTCGCAAATAGCACTCGACTAGACTTCACTAGTTAGCATACTGCTATGCTAATTGTGATAAGCATACAAGTACAAATTACAAACAAATATTTAGTAGTATAATATAGTAGTATAACTAAATATTAAAGTAAATACAGTATGTGTTATCAACACTCATCTCAACTAAATAGTCATCAAGGTACATGATCTCTACAGAGTCTGTTGCAAAGCCATCTGGGATTTCCTTTTTTTGCAAAGCATGATCATGCCGTTTCATAACATCCCTTGCTTTGGCTAATAATAAAAAATAAAGCATAGCACTGCATGTGTACTTGCCAGAATGCGTTGTGTTGAGCTTTTAACTAATAATAAATCATTTAAAGGAGAAGTTCACTTTCCAAAAAACTTTTGCTGATAATTTACTCACCACCATGTCATCCTAGATGTCCATGT
>JAUCMT010000083.1:110311-125740 GCA_032357475.1 Enteromius thamalakanensis
CGGCGCGAATTTTCGCCAAAGTTCAGATTTTTCAACTTGAGCGAATCACGCGTCAAACGCGCCATTCGCTCTATTCGTGCGAATAATTCGCTCAATTCTCGCCATTCCCGCCGCTTAATTCGCTCAATTCGCGCCGCTTAATTCGCGCCTTCATTCGCGTCCGGTGTGAACGCACCTTAGCCTTCTTTGCACTTTCCCCTTGTGTGAGTGTATTTATATTCGTGTGTCCAGTTAATGTAGCTTTGCACAAATTAAATGAGTTTCTGATTCTGCTTCTATGATCTACTTAGGCTTACAAAGCTTTTGGGAAATGTAACCATTGTTGTAGTCAAGTGTTGAATAAGTTATAACAAATATAATGGATGGAAAACCGTGCTGCTTATAAACGAACGCTTCCCCCCATGTGCATGTTTAGCAGCAAGAAACCAATACGACCAGCAATACAGATTTAACTCACCTTTCTTGTGGTTTCGGAAGAGCTCCAGCTGTTTCTGCTGCTGCCGGCGGAGGGTGTTGACGATAGCGATGGCCAGTCGCAGTGCTTCCCGTGGGTAACCGTGAGATCTCAGTGCATCTACCCTGGCGCAGGCCGTAGGGACATGTTCTGTGATAGAAACCCCCACAAAAAATCCTTTAACAAACCTCAAACCGGCACAATAGAAACATATTCACCCGCACGCAAAAGGCTAGCAGGACAGAAAATCAAAATGCCTTTCATTTTGTTAGAAACTCTTGTTCTCGCTCCCAATAAAGCCTCTATTCATTGCTTTTTTCCCCTTAAACTTGCTCTGCTTTTTTTCTTAATGCTATAGACTGTGTAACACAAAGAGGCGAGTCAAGCAAACGTCTTTTTCCGGCCGAGCCGCTCACCGTGCCACAGGGGCCAGCCGCGAGAGTCAAAGAGCGAATTTTCAGTGTTGTCATGGTAACAGTAGTTGGTGTAGAGGTCGTCGTTGATAATGTGCTGTAAGTGGCTGTCTTGCCAGTGGAGATCGCATGCCTCGATGGCTCGTGTGAAAACCGTCCGGTGGGGCCGGGTGCCCGAATCTAAGGACGAAGAAGAGGAGGAGGAGGAGGAGAGACAGGGAAAAGGGAAAGGAAATTGCTCTGTCATTCTCAATGCTAGCTCTGAGAGCGAGGCCCCTGGGGGCCTGTCAGTCAGGGGCAAACGGTAAAACCTTCGGAAATAAGTCCGTAGATTAGTGCAGCGAGCTGAACTGTCATTCACAGGTGGTGCAGATACCGACATGACCGCTGCAAGGTGGCATTACATGAGCTGGGCGAGCTAGCTATAATAAATTACTACACCAAACCAGTTGATAATATTTAATATGCAAAAACTAAGTAGACTATGTAATTCAGGGACAACACAAATGAATTGTTCAGTTCAAAAGTTTGAGGTCTTACATACAGAATAAGCAGAAGTCAGTCTATTCTGCGCACCAAGGTAGCATTTATTTGATAAAAATATAGTAAACACAGTGAAATATTTTTACTATTTAATATAACTGCTTCTTTTTGAATATATTGTAAAATGGAATTTATTCCTGTGATGCAACGCTGAATTTTCAGCATCATTTTCAGCATAAATCATTCTGATATGCTCAAGAAACATTTCTTATGGTTATCGATGTGGAAAACAGTTGTGCTGATACATATTTAGATGGAAATTCTGTATTTTTGGATGAACAGAAAGTTCAAAATAACAGTATTTGGTATAGAAACATCATAAATGCCTTCACTGCCCCTTTTGATCAATGTAATGCATCCTTGCTGAATAAACATATTCAATTCTTTCAACAATAAATACAGATATTTCAAACTTTTGAACAGTCCATAAACAGCAAATGAAGCACATTGGATTGATTAATTCATCGATTCATTGTCAACAGAAACATACAATATATCATAAACATTTGCTGTATCGCCCAGCCTTAGTGCATCCCAGATGAAAACCTCTAATTAAATCTACACAACCTCTGAGCCAACCAGTCTAGAGCCCATTCATGCCCAAAATACCCATGCCTTAGGAAAAGGGGAAGTCATTTCTTTGCAATTACCTGTCTGGAGCATGAATATTTATAACAAAACACATCATAAAATCTCTGCAGACGTTGTCGCCTCGGTATAAAAGACCTGACTAATCGAAAAGTTTCAATGGAGCTATTCCCCCCACGCCCCAGCCCTTGCTTTCGCCCAGAGTTATGATTAGCACAGCAAGGACAAAAGCCAGGGAGGAAGTACTGAACCGCTGTTATTAGGGGCATTCCATTAGTCACACAAAGACTAATAAAAGGGGCGCACGGAGGCACGGTTGATTAAAACACCCCGTTTCTGCCCCCACCACCATAACACACGCGCACGCACACACACACACACACGCTTACCTTGGTTTCCGTGTGCACCCTGAGGCAAGGCATTGGTTAAATTGGGCAGCTCGTTGCCGTGGTTACCGTCCTCCAAGGGACACACGTCCACACTGTTCCACTTCTTGAGCTGCCTGAGCCAAGCGGCCTTCTGTTCCGGCTTACAGTGGGGGTTCAGCACGATACACATCCACAAGGCACCTGGGAAAGACGGGGAGCGTCAACACAAAGCAATACGGAGGCATGCCTGGCGGTTTCTCAAGAAACAGATGATGTAGGCCTCTCTTAGCAGCCTCCGAATCGGCCTGGGAGGTTCATATGGTACAAACAGACAGAGGGCTTCATTACGTCTGACAGACAAACAGATAAATAGGTCAGCTGACTGTTCTACTGAACGCCGACAAACGACCTCAGAGAGCTCGTCTAATCATTTCCTTTATGTTCCGCTTTTAATTTGATGATAATCATATAACCCTGAGTCATTAATGACAGCAATTGCTCAGAATCAGCTTCATGCACTTCTGCTCAGGCTTACTGAAGTTGACAAGGAATTGGATGCAATTGTTTTGATTGGATGACGTCATTTTCTGTATCTGCACATCATATATCATATATACTGTACTACTTCTAACCAGGCAAGCTGGCATTACTATTGACCTAAAATCAGTCTACAATAGCACAATATCTACAAACGGATGCTGCCAATCTTGTTGAAAATAAGAAAAGCACTTTTGTTTATTGCCGTAATCTGTAATCTGATGATGAACAGTCCAGCTTATATGTTGGATGATCAAAAATGTTGGCCGCGAGTGGAGTTTCTACTCTATAAATACACCAAAAGCTCACAAAAAATAAAATAAAAGTAAGTTAGGTGACATCCATCCAGAAATACAGGCTAAAGGTACAAAGAAGTTGAGCATAAAGCTCCGGATCGATACGCGCACGTCCCTCACAGGGCAAAGCTGCAGAACGTCTCCGCCGAGCAGCCTCAACCCATGAGGTTCATTTCGCCTCTAATTCATCCCATTGGCTGCATTAGGCAGTGATGTATGGAGCCTGACGCGAGCGCTGTGCCATGCGGAGTGTGTATGATGGTTTAATCACTCCCAGAGTGCTCCACAATGACATACTGAGAATACCTGCAAGACCCAGCTGAGAGATGGAGGAGGGGCGAAGGAGAAAACAACGAGACGGGGGGAGAAATGAAGCGAGCGGGAGAGACAAATCTATGATGGCAGGAGAGGAATTAGATAGCGGCGAGAGAAAAGAGTGGAAGACAAAGGAGGAGAGAGGGAGAGAGAGAGATGTGAGGAAATCTGGAGGAGCATGGGAGGCTCGTGGGGGGATGGGACCGAGTCTCGGCTCTTTGTTTGGGCATGAAGGACAACAGACGTGGAAGAGATGAGAAAACATGCAAACACGGGACGCAGCAGCTTGTCTGAAAAATGCAAATGTCTGAGATTTTAATGCTTCTATGCCAGGAGAAGGTTAGAGGCAGGAGTCAAGGTGTGAATATATGAATTAAAGTATAAATGCAATATATTGTAGTTTAATAATAATAAATAAATTATTATTAGGTGCAACGTTTTTGCTGCAAAGCCTACTACTATTAATATAAATAATAATAATATTAATAAAAATATAATATAATTTTTTTTTTGTACTGGGAAATAAAATCATTAAATTATATATTAAAAATAATTATACATATATATATATATATACATATAGTTATTTTTTTGTAATGGTAATGGTAAATTATTTTTATTGTTATCATTATAATTAAATAAAAGATGCAAAATAATAATAATAGCCTTTAAATCATAATATATATATACACACAATATAATATTAGTGCTGTCAAATAATTAATTGCATCCAAAATAAAAGTTTTTTGTGTACACAATATATGTATGTGTGCTGTGTATATTTATTATGTTTATATAAATACACACAGATGAATGCATATATTTAAGAAAAATATGTTATGTTTATATATGAAAAATATTTTTGTTATAGTATATTTATATATATATATATAAAAAAATGTATATATGTATATATATATATATATACATTATATGAATGTAAATATACATGTAAGTTCACATTCAAGTTATAATATATTTATTGCTAAGACCAGAGTAGGGTTAGAAATAAAAAAAATTTTTTTATGAATTCATGAACATCAGCAATTTTTTTGTGTAACACTAAACTAAAACTCTCAATAAAATAAGACATCAATTGATACCCTGGCAAACAACATCCACACAAATAGTATAGTCCCCTTTTTGATTGAATGATTCTTTTAAGTCGATTCTTTTGAATAATTCACGACTAAAAGATACACATCTGGAGTTCTATTCTAATAAATGCTACTAAAACAAAGCCAAAACGTGCTAAACCATGTCTTCATCGGGCAAAATAAAAGTTATTCACCTATTTTCCAGTTGCCCGTAACTTGCCGATAACTAGTTAGCGACCATTCTTAGGTGGCATGTTCGACACTTCCAGCGTAGGGAACTTCAAGTCGACACACAAGTTGTTTCCAGTATAAACATGTATTACATTGAAATAATAACTGGCCAATTTCTTACGATTACCATTCCTAGACAGACGAGAACGGATCTGCAATGAACAAGACCTGAGTAAATACCTCAAACGACAGCAAATAAGACATGATAAAACACTTCGAAGTGGTTGTTATGACTAAACCAAAGCTAAACTCGTCCGTCACGTCGTCCGGTCCAGTATCTCTCACTGATTAAAGCAAAAAATGTTACAGCAGCTGTAATTCAACGCAACAAGATCACAATAAGCGAGGTGTGACGTTAGGGAGGGAAGATCGCTACATGCTAATCAAGACGCCGCTGGCTATTTAGCCCGCCATTGTCTTAAACTTGCTGGCTATACAGCTTTGTGTTTGGACAATGTGAAGGATTAGCGCTCGCTAGTGTAATTATGTCAGCTGAGAGAAGTCGTGGCCTAATTTCCAGCCTCCTCCGTCATACGTAACCTAGATGAAAAGGAGTCGCTTTCAGAACACAGGCCCCTGTGCCCAGATTAATTAAAACAATATTGAGCTATGCTGAATAAATTCATCCACACACGCACACAATCACGCTCGCGCAGCCCTCCCCCTTCGCTCTGACCGCGTCTTTCACGGGCCTAATTTGAGCTTTCACTCCAAATCTCATCCCTGCTGTCAGCACGCCTGTCTCCAGCCCAAAGCATCCCATGGTTCCACTCTCTCAGAAACACACATGCAAAAACATAGCGAATGCTCAAGCAATATGGAATCGACATCGACCAGGACGACCAAAATAATAATAATCAACATAATACAATATAAGGCTGCTAAGGCTTTTAAATAATAAATTATAATATGTAATAAAATGTGGAATAATTATAGTTAGTATATTTTAGAATATATTTGAAATAACAATAAAGATAATAAAGATAATAATAATACTAAGAAGGAAAAATCTTCATCTTCAATCTATATAATGTAATATAATATGCTTTCATATGATTAATCACTGTTAAACACATCCAAAATAAGTTTTTGTTCACATAATTTATGATCATTTATATATATGTAAATATAAAAACATGCATGTATATATTTAAGAAAAATATGTTATGTTTATATATTAAATCCATATATATTTAGCTGTTATAAATTCACTGTAAACCATGGAGCTTACTGCTTTTATAAAATGGTTATTGTCTCTAAGTAGTAAGGTTTCTCATAATAAAAGAGAGCAAAAAAAAGTGTAATGATATTAGTAAAAACATTATTCTTCCACCAGACAATGTAGTCCCTCAGAAGCGGCTGTGGTTGAAACACAGTGGCTGCCATGCAACACACAAATGTAAACAAAGGTGTAGGTCTTTAAGGTATTTGACAATAGCTTCGAACACTACTCAACCAATCAGAATCAAGGGCCAGAGCTATCCATTTTTTAATAAAGCAATAAGCCCCAAGAAGCAGTGGTTTACAGTGAATTTCTGACACATAAGAGGTGTTTTTAGGCATGACGTGAAGCATGAGCTATAGCTGTTATTAATTCACTGTAAAACACGGCTTATTGCTTTTATAGAAAGGTTATTCCATATACTTAGGAAGATTTCACAAAATAAAGCAGAGCAAATAAGTGTAATGATTTTAATAATTCTTCGTGGTTGAAACCTGTGGATGAAACTAAGCGGTTGCCTAGCAACACACAAAATAAACAAATGCTTCTCAACCAATCAGAATCAATAACCTGAACATATAAAATATAATGCAACAAAATCTGATTTCCATGAACCAATGCTGGGTCTTGAACGTCAACGTCATGACAGTTGCACATGACAACAAACAAACTAGTATATTCTGAGCGGTGAGGATCAGTCATTATGAGAGCATGAACTCTGGAGCAGTATGGGTTTTTTATGAGGCTGATGGCGAGCAGGGCGACTGCCACTAGCAGCACCAAACGTAATTGTGAGAATAATGAATAAAAGTGATCTGAGACCTGCCTGATGCAAGCGTGCCTTTGTTCCCCCAACAAAAGCGACCCGCTCACAGCAGAGGGAGCGAGAGACGGATGAAGGAAGCAGCGGAGTGAAGGATGCTGGGAGGGGCGATCGTATAAATCTGGGCTGTAATCTCCCTCTCGCACTCGCTGGCAGCCGTCTCCTCCGCTCCTCATCCTCAGCCTACCTGACCGCCGGTGTCAGATTAAGTGTCCGGGATTTAATGAAACGGTCTTCGCATTATCGCGCCTGTCAGGGAGGAAGAGGAGGGGGCAGCCTTCATAACGAAGGCTTCTCCAATTACGCCGGGGCTTAGAGGGCCTGACAGGCGTAATGATTCATCTGAGAGAGGGAGAGAGGGAAGATGTGCCCCTCCGATCTCACTCGCCTCCTCTTTTTAATAAACCAGGGCCCCGTCACGGGTTCTTCAGGGGTGTAAGAGCTCTTAAAATGGCGGAGCTCACCCGGAAGAGACACCTCCCGTGTTTAAACTGGATCAGCCTCGGTCAACACGTCCACAGAAACACGAAAATAAAGTCACGAAAGCATAACGAACCTCCAAACAGCCAAACAGCTAGAAGGAAACAGGATGCAAATCTAAAATAATAAAATCAATTAAATAAATGAATGCTATTGGATGATATTAATTATAATAATAATAGTAATAATAATAAATTCTAAAATTATATGTAACAAAATATAAGCCCAAAGAGTTTAAGATTACAAAAATCATAATAATAATAATAATTAAAAAAATATGACATGGGTGTAAATGATAAACATTACAAGTTCAAAGGGTTTTATAAGGATGTGATGAAAATAATGATAACAATAATAGCATAAAATAAATAAAACTTTTTCTGAGAAATGATAATATAAAATATAAATAATAGGTTTAAATGGTTTTATTAGGTTATGATAATAATAATAATAATAATAATAATGATGCAAACAGTTGTATAATTTGTTTTAAAAATATATAATATAATATAATAATATATGTTGATACAAAGGGTTTTATAAGGTCTTATAATAATAATAATAATAAATAAAATATAATAGAAAAGAACAAATAGACACATTTTCCTCTAATTTTCTGTAGTGCTTCTGCTTCTGGTATGATTGGTTTTCAAATATCTCCTAAATATAAAGCAATGCAGCAGAGCTTCGTACATGTATCATACGTTCTCTTCCTGTCTATGTGGGCTGTTCTTGGCCAAATCCATCTGTAAGCCAGACCAGACAAGACTAGAAACCTGGGAAACACTGTACATACTGCAAACTGCATTTCCATTCAATTCTGTGGAATGCAACATTATAAGGGTGTAGGACTCGTGTTGTTTGGGAGCCCCCATCCAGGGGCCACTCGTTAAACAGCCCACTTCCCTTTGAGACACATAGGGCCTCTCTTCCCCTTCCTGCAGCCTCTCCTCATCCTCCGTCAAACAAAAATGTGACACAGAAGGCCTTGCTGCACACAAACGCCCGCTAATCTCGTTCAGCCTCGCAAATTCCTTGTAGTCACACCGTCAGCTCGGACACAAAAGATCAGTCTCTAGCCCTTGAAACTTTCAAACAGAGAACAAGTACTTAAATGTACGGGGGCGGTCAAATGTTTTAATGCTTTTAAACAAAGTCTCTTATGCTTACCGAGACTGCACTCATTTGATTGAAAATAAACTCATCTGAAAGCTGAATAAATAAGCTGTATGATTTTCCATGCATGTATTATTTGAAAATCTGTAATCTGAAGGTGCAAACAAAATCAAAATATTGAGAAAATCGCCTTTACAGCTGTCTAAACGAAGTCTTTAGCAATCTATATAACTAATCAAAAATTAAGTATTAATATATTTAGCCAATGCACAGTAGATGAAGTACTAGTTCGCTTGAATGCATGCAAAAACACTTGTGCACTCGCTTAGTTATCTCATCAAATGCTTGAATGTCCGATTTGCAGGTCCATTGGTCTAGTGCTTATCTCCCGCTCTGCTTCTGCGCTCGGCACCCAGGGACCTGGACGCCAGAAATTGTGCCCACTGCCACCGAGTGCCAAAGCAAAATTGATGAAACATCACAGGATTTGAGAATTGGCAGGCTGACACGATGCGGCGAGCCAGTCACAATTAAAATGATTACACGTCCTTCCAATTTTCACTGCTTTCATTCCAATAGTGCTGATAGCGGGAGATTGAGATGGAAAGGCGGAAGGTAAAAAAAAACAAAACATGATATATTCCTTACATATACTACGCTAGGTGGATTGAATGGCAGTGAAGCAACATTTGTTGTAGGCTCTGTGTGTTTTGATCCAGTTACGGTAATTGAAGCAATAGAAGCAGGACGCAGCACTTCGGAAACGGCCTAAAGTGCGTCGCCGGTTTCTAGTGCTTGGGTTGGCTTGTGTGCTTACCACAGTATATTTTAGACGGAAACACCCGAGAGGGTTTTAAGTGGGAAAAGAATATGCAATATTGATCAAGAGCAAAAGCTACGAATATGCAATCTGGCAACGGGAGCATCCTCTAAATGGCCGTCCTCAGAGACGCAGGTGGATTTTAAAACGGAGATCTGCACAGACGCTGAGTGCTGCAAAGACGGACCGAGAGAAACAACACAAGAGACCGCTTCCTATACAGAAGACCTACATGCGATCTGAGCATTGCATTTGAGAGAAAAATAAATAAATTCAGATGAATCTTTATTGTTTGTGCTGTTCTCACCTAACTCGTCCCACAGCTGCCGGTATTTGTCCGTCATGGTGGTTCCCTGTTGCCGCCACAGAGCTAGCCGCGGGTCAGCCATGAACTGCTCTGTGATTAGCGTTAGCATGCGAGCTCCGTTCGAGTCCCGCATCTTCAGCATCTCCCGTACCTGCAGGGAAATGCGTACACACAAGCAAGGATTCAATAACAGGCAACAATATGACATCTTATCTCTACGATGTTCAAACCAGTCACAGCCGTGAAAAGTGGTCCAGGGCAAGGCTTTTTATTTTTATTCTGATCACTCTGGACACATAAACATTACAAGATTTTCTCAAATGTATTTAAAGAATTAATTGCGATTATTAATCACGCATTCAAAACTAAAGTTTTTGTTTTTGTAATATATGTGTATAGATATATAAATACAAACACACACATACAATATATACTTTGAAAATACTTACATAAATATACATTTAATATATTTAAATTATAAACATGGCATATTTTTCTATGTTTATAAATTTATACACTCATATTTTTCACAAATGTATTTGTATTTATATAAACATAATACAAATAAACAGTATATACACATATTATGTAAACAAAAACTTATTTTGGATGCAATTAATTATTTGACAGTACTATTTAATATATTTTATTATAACATGATAGATATTTTTTAAAACAATAAAACGAAAAATAATTTAAAATATATATTTTATTATAATCATTTTTAATTCAAATATATTAGTGTCAGCATGTTTACATTTATTAAGCAAATAAATAATTATTAATCGAATGATTTTATCAAATATTTTTATTCATAATATATTTATATATATATTTTTTATAAATTATATAAAATATATAAATCAGAAAACAGTTGTGCTGATTAATAATTTTGTGGAAACCATGATATATTTTCTTTGATAAATAAAAAGTTCGTTTTTGTTTATAATAAATATAATTTTTGCTCAATTAAATGCATTTTATTCTGAATAAAATAATTATTTTCTTTCAACTGACCCCAAGCTTTTTAACAGTAGTATGGCTCCACCCACAGTAACATTTCATTGGTCCAGATTCCACTCAGCTTATGCATTTAACACAGAATGTTTTCTGATTGGGTGTGTAGCTTTTTTATTTTATTTGCAAACAGAACACTTTTTTGTATAAGTTTGCTTAATGCCTGGTGAGAATATCTTTTAAGAGACCATCCAGACAAGCATTGCATTTTATTCAAATGTAGTGACTATACGAACATGCTAAACTTTAAGCATTTTATTATTTCTATAACTTCAGCACACCTTTGAGAACAGGAGATTGAGCTGTTTGCCCGAGCCGTGGTATCCTCCCTGGGACAGGAAGAGCTTGACCTGCTCCTGGACCTGCTCCTCGTCCAAATGCCAGCAGTTCTCATCGTCCACGCTGGCCCCCGCCGTGGGGTCCGGGGCCCCTGATTTAGAAACACACATTAGCGAGCGGCACTAGTGCTGCTTACGTTGACCAATAGGCCCTCTCACAAAATAAAGCCCAGAAAACAAGTAATTGCAGCTTATATTCATGGCAAATCAAAACCAGATTATTTATCACCCCAAAATCCTTCAACGCAATTAGTGCAATCGACACAGGGCCTTAATGCAATGCAGATACGCGCTGGTGTTCGAGAAGGAAACCCCCGAACCCCAAACAACGGCTGATGATTTAAGCGTCGTCGACAATGCTAAGGGTCTATAGTAAAGATTTATTAGACGCCACATCAAACCAACTTCCTGCATTCCAGCCGTGACCTCACACAGGCCCGGCCTGATGAAAGCACTTCCTTCCCCCCCCCCCGTTCTGCAATGTGCTGTTTGCTGATGCTTTTTTCCCCCCTATAATTGGCACATCCGCTTTAGATTTCCCCTTCCCGACAAAAGTGAAATATAATATGACCATTGTGCCTAATGCTGAAACGATAAGAGACACTAGAAGAGTCTTTCTTTCCCTTTAGATTTATGTCATCAGGGCATAACACTCCCAGCAACAGCTCTAGAGCATAGGAACAGTGCTCATAATAATCTGTGTGTGCACTTTACGATATCAGCCAACTCATTTTCAAAAGGGTCCGGTTATGGAAATTTGGATTTTTCAGCAGATCTATTGAAACTAAGCTGCAAAAGCTTTATGTTTGTGATACCACACTTTACATTAGTGTTAAAAGTAAAAAACATATGATTTAATGATACATGGCCCCTATTTTAAGCACAACATAATAATAAATAAAAAATAAAAAAAATTGTTGAAAAAAAGTTTTTGTCATAAAAATATATAAAAAATTAAATTATATATATATATATATATATATATATGAATAAAAAAACATTATTATTATTATTATTATTATTCCTGTTATTATAAATAACAATACAAAAATATTAAAAATGCAAAACTGTATAAAACATAAATGAGAGAAATAGAATTAAGGAATAGAATTATCTCAAGAATAAAAAAATGGCACTATAAAAATTTTTTTATAATATGGCCTCCCTAACAAACCAAAAAAAATACAAAAAAGTCTATATATATATATATAGCTAAATATATTTGTTTTATTTTTAGATTTATTTTAAAAGAATACCCTGAAAGTTTAAGCCTAGTTGTGGTAGTTAGCTCTGTTAGACAGTAGGAATGTGAAGCAGTATCGCTCTTGATATTAAGGGCGCTTGAAGTGCGTTCCTCAGATGCTCACCGTGCACTTGATTGATCTCTGAGTTCTGGGAGAGGATCTCGTCGGCCAGTTTCTGTGCCGTGGGCAGCACTTCTGTGTGGTGGACGGTGATGAGATACTGCACAAACTTCTGCAGCTGGTCCCGGTTCATCTGGAATAGAGTCTCTGAGATGGGCAGGTGAAGTTTGACCTGCTCGGGCCGCCGTACGCGGTACAGGGACAGCGCCACCACATGAGCGCAGTAGAAGATGTCCTTGTTTCCACAGCCGCACGTTACGGAGGTGATCTTGCAGCGGTCGAAGCTAATGGCTACACTGCACACCATCTCAGGCTCCGATGGTGTCGCCGGTTCTGTTACTGTGCCGCTCAAATGGAAACCTGACACACAGAGAAAGAAAGAGTTACTGGTGTATGCTGACAGTCCAGGAAACTCCATAAACATTTTCTGATTATATTTTCCACTAAGAGATTTGATACTCCACCTAAAAAATTCTAAATTTTAAATGATTACACTTTTTTTTAGATTTTTCCAAACTGATCAGTAGTGGATTTTTTTTTTTTTTTTTAATGAATAAAACCAAATAAAAATTAAATATTTATAATAAGTATATACATTTTAAATATTAAATAAAATGAATAATTTACAAATACTTAAAAAAAATAATAATACAAAACAAAATATATTAATAAAATTATCAATAAAAATAAGAAAACAAAAGAAAAAAATTATGTCAAAAAAGTCTAAAAGTCTAGAATATGTTTTTTCAAAAATTTAAAATGTAATAAAATAAAACAAATAAACATTTGTTTAAAAAATCTCTATATATATTTATGTATAGATATACACAGTCGATCTGAAGTTCATCAAAGCTGTCCTAAAACCAAAAATCTAAATGCATTTTTGTCTTTGGAAAAATGTATAAACTTTTTTTTTTATCCACTTCAAATGTAGACTACTGCATGCATATTTATGTGTTATTATGTATTATATATATTATGCATTTAGAAAGAAAACAAAAACAAATAAATCCCACTGACACTAATGAATTCATGAAAATTTCAAAATTCTGAGAGAAAAAATAAAATAAAAAGAAAAACCCCTATCTACCAGTCTGCCAATCATAACACCTTAGCAAGCATTCAATATTAAATGTTACGATAAAGTGCAAATAGATACAGGCACAATATGGTGAAAAGGATGAGGAAGTTTCAGTCTATGAATGGTGAACAGATGTGTGTGTGTTTTGGGGGCGGATGATGTGGGCGGAGCTGCTCGGTGACTGGCGTGTGCCACTACAAAGGCAGGACTGAATAATACAGATGCTCATTTAAATATTATTTGAAGTGTTGATCCAAAAGAGGAGGAGAATTGTACATTTACTAGGAAGTAAAGCAGACGTTAATGAGTGAGCCTCAGCCGCCCAATGCAGAGGGATCTCAAATGTGCCCGTCTACGGCAGACTTCACTTCCTGCTTCTTTCAATATATGAGCACTTAAGTACTTCATTTGTGCCTTTGTTCTATTGTTTTAATTTATACTATCGCTTGCCAAGTAGATTAGCCAAAAACATAAAATTAATTTAAAAATAAAAAACTTAAAATATATTAATAAAAATAAAATTTTCATTCATCCCAATTATTATAATGGTTACAAAAATGTAATTAAAAAAATAATTATTTATTTTATCAACAATAAATAAAAAAATATCTAAAAATTAATTTAAAATAAGTATTAAAAAAAACTATATATATATATATATAATATATTTTTTTAATATCTATATCTATATATATATATATATATATATACACACAAATAAATTAATAATACACTAAAACTTAAAATAATAATTTAAAAAAAATCCCACTACTACCCCATATTTAAAAAAGAATCATAATTTGAAAATATAAATAATACATATATTTTAAAATACATAAATGTTAGTTTTGTTTGTATTGACTACTATTATTTAGATATTGAGCCAATGAGTCTACTCTTGCTATATAAATACACATACACATCGAAATCACCAACCTTCATGAAAATAATATAATAACTACTTCTATCTAATCGAGTCTGCATCTCAGATCCAAATGAGCTCTTGCCTAAGAAAGCCTCCTAACCCTTAAACAGCACATATCCTGTTAGCGGCGGGAACAGCCCACTAACTGCTGCAAGAGAAAAGGGATGAATGTTCAAGTTTCACTTCCCTTCCCAAAGTGCTGACCCAGCAGTGTCCACCTAAACGCCTTTCCTCAACGCTAAATATATTCAATCACTTGAGAAAAGCCTTCGCTTGTAGGATGTGAAGAAAGAAGACGCCAGAAGCGATTTCGAAACCAAGTTCAAGAAAAGCTTTTACAGAAGGCCGAACGCAGAGAAACTAGCGGGCAGCGCTCCAATCCATGCTTTCGCCCAACAGCACTTACGTAAGATGCCGTTTGATGCTCTGTTCACGACGGACATGAGCAGGTTTGCATGGAAGCAGAATGACACCCACCTATAGTACTCAGTTTAGACCCTGGTTAATATCCTAAACAAACAAGTGACGTACGACTAGACGTCTTTAGGGGGGATTTCTCGTCCGCCGCAGGACACAGCGCTTCTATTCTTCTGCACAGGATGCAAACAAAAGCGGGCGATGTTTGGTATATCATGCTGCAAATCAACTTATTATGCAGACGGTCTCAAGGTGGCCACTTACAGCGCTCCGTTCATCACCAGACACAAACACTTAAACTCTCAGCAGTGAGCTTCATAATCAAAATTATTTTTCTCTAAAACGCTCCCCCAGGACAGGGAAGGTAATAATGAAAGCAAGCACAGATTTGGAAGCCAATATAAACAAACACGGGAGAGATTCTGCTATTCATCATGACCCAAATGAATCTGGAGCAGCACGTGGGCAGACGACAACGCACCATTCTGGGCCAACTTACATCATAAAAAAATACAAACCAGGAAACACAGAACATGTCTACATAGAAAATACATAAATAAATAAATGTAATATTAGATATAAAATAATTATTATATATAAATATATCCTCCTGAGACCCCGCCCATTGACTTGTGTCCTCTGTAGTGGACCTTGCGTTTTCATGAATTTGCTTTGAA
>JAUCMT010000083.1:126348-136672 GCA_032357475.1 Enteromius thamalakanensis
CAAAGGATGTAGGAAATCACAAAAAACCCAACAAAAAAAGACACTTTTTTTCTTTGGGTCTCAGGAGGATATATAATTATTAAATAAACTAATTATTATTTATATATAATTATTAGAAAACAAATAAATTATATATATATATATATATATATATATATATAAAATGAATCTTGATTGTTAAAAATTAGATACAATATCAAGCATTAAGAAATTATTTATGAAAAACTGAAAATAAATATATATGTATAAATATATATATAAGACAAATAGTTAAGGCAACTATTAAAATTTGTACAAAACATAAAACATTATTCAATTATTATTTATGTCAACATGAAAAATAAATATATAAATTACCAAATTGTACATAAAATTATTTTAAAAGAAATATAAAATAAAGATAAAACTATTTTCTAAATATGTTTGCATGTGTATGTTTACAATATATATATATAATCATCCAAATAAATACATATATAATAAAAAAAAATTATAAAATAACAAATAAAATAAATATATTTAAATCTAAACCTCCCATCTCTAAATCGCTTTATACACACACACACACACACACACACACTCTTATATACAAAAAAAGTGAAAAACAATGTTCGTGGTCATTTATCCTACAAACCTATCAATCACCTACAGGTGGGCGAGGGTAATTGTTGATTGATATCTACAAAAATAGTTATTTCATATTCAAATGAATGCAATAACACAGATTTTTTTTCTTTGAGCAAAGTCTATTTTGTCTTGGTTTGAGGGTGAAATGTGAGCTGTATATAGACTCTGTGTACTATATCGACACTCTAAAAGGTTTTCTTGGCATGGAGGTGTATTTGGAAACGAGGGAGCTCTTTAACGAGCTGCGGCGTCAGGAGAGGATGTCGTACAGGGAGAGCGCAGAGCCTCCAGAGTCCTCGTATCGCGCGAGAGGAGCCGTGTCTCCAGGACAGTTCATCAGAACGGAGCCATCTGTTAGACCGGGTTAAAGGCTGCTGGGAGCCTCCTGCTGTTCTCTGACAGCCTGCTAAATAATTAGCCTCACCTCCACCAAACACCACCTTCTCCCTGTATTACACCACTCAGCCTAAGATACTTCATCTCACTGTTTCCTTGGAAGTGTCCGTATCTAACTATCTGAAATATTAATTTAACATTATTTTTAATAATATTATAGTTTTTGTTTATACAATATATGCATGTGTACTGTGTATATATTTATTATGTACATATAAATACACTCACATTAAGCAAATATTTAGAAAATATTTACATGCATCTACAGTTATATATTTATTTTCTTATATTTTATGTTACATATAAATGTTTAATTTATAAATATATGTTAAATATATGTATGCTCAAGTTTGTATTTATATATGCATAGTACATATACACATTACAAACACATTATGTAAACAAAAACTTATTTTGGATGCAATTAATTGCGATTAATCATTTGACAGCACTACATTTTTAAACTTAAAAGTTTACATTAAAAACATTTTCATAATTAAAAAAATGACATGCTTGTAATTTGTTTTAAGCATTTTAATATTTACATGTTTTAAGTTACTTAAACATAAGAAAATATTTTGATCCATAATAAAAACATGCAAATATTTTAAAAAAGCATTTTACACATTTTTAAATATAAGTAAATATGATAGAACTATTTACATTAAAATATTCACGTTTTCTAAAAATCTAAACATGTTAATAAAATATTTAAATATTTGTCACATTTTTATAAATTTTACAAATATATAAAATATATATATATAAATATTTTTAATAAATAATTATATATTTAAGTATTTATATATAATTTTAAAAATATAAATATACAAATAAAAAACATTTTCATTTAAACTCTCAATTGAACTAATAAAAGATGCATGCATAAAAGTACAGCATGTCACACATCAAGTATTTCAAGTCAAGGCATTTTCTATTATAATTGCACTATGCATGCTATGCAATGGCGAATCAGCTTCAATGTACCTCACACATGCCACACTGACATTTATTGGGTTTTTATGAAAAATAATTACACCCGGTGTCGTATATCATACTTTTATAAGCTGAAGCTGCATGAGTTATGTCAGCGACCGTCCTGCAGGGGGATTTACTGCACGGCAGATAATGTTTAAGGCACGGTTAATGGAATAGCTGGGGCAACAAGACAATTAGTACGACTTTAATTAAGACATTTTCTCTGTGGTCAGTTTTATTAAAGCACTTAGGTAAAACCCTGAGGAGTTCACACACTTCAGACTGGCACAGCAGGACAATCTATAGCTAAAACGCAGCTTAGGATGGCAAAATCATAACATCCTAGAAATGCTAACGCAACGCTGCTACGAGAGGCGGAAATGAACTTATAAGGTCAGGATTTAGATTTATATGGATGAACCATCTACTGTGGAGATTATCAACTGAAAACAGATATGACGCTATGCATAGGATAGCTTGTTAAAGGGATAGTTGACCCAAAAATGTAATTAATTATTCACCCTCATGTCATTACAATCATGTATTTTATGAAAATAAATAAATAAATACATTTTTTAAGAAGTTGGGATCAAAACTATATCGCACACTATGTAGTCTTATTGTTTGGATTAAAAAAAAAATAATAATTCTTTTTTTTTTTTTTTATGATAGAAGACTTTTTTTTAACAGGTAACAACATTTTACGTCAACTTAAAAACCAACAAAAAAAAATTAATAATTATAATAATAAGAAAAAACTTAATAAAATAAAACAAAAAAAAATGTAACAAAAAATAAAATTGTGAAATAAAATACATTTACTTTAATCACATAAATAAAAAAAATTACTTCATCCCAAAATAGCATTTTTCTTCATATTCCAAGATATATTTGAAAATTACTATAAACATCAACAATGAAATTATAAATAAACAGAAAATAAATAACAGATTTTACTACACACACACATTAATTTTTTGAATCTTTATTTATACGTTTAGTAACTTTATATAAAATTTTTGTTGACCTATGCCTTTATAATATTGACCTATGTTCAGCAAATATACATTTTTTTTTGAAGCACTTCCTTTTTTTTTGAGATTTTGGCATAAATTCAGTGGCATAAGAACAGTGTGACATGCTCACATCCTCAAAAACTATACAAAAAGCAATAAACATACAACCAGACTGATTGATAAAAGTTTTGGCTTCTTATGAACAACAAATATGATCTGTAAATCCCGTGAGATGCATTTATGCAACGAGGTGAAGTTTCTATCAGACGAGCTGCTGGACCTGACGCTACCGAGTGGAGGAGATTGATAACTTCTCGTTTCCTGGCCGACAGCGAGGCTAGTCACTCTCACACACCCTGACAAAGTAAATGAAGAAGAATAGCGGCTGGGGCTTTTTTCCGGCCCTGAAAAGCACAGCAGAAATGTGCGCAGACAGCCTCGCGCTTCCAGAGATCGACAAGTCTGAGTGCTGTGCAAATTTCTGCCGTAAATCCTCTCCTGTCCAACGCCGGAGCGCTATGCCCATGCTGGCCTTCTAACAGACGTGCATCTAACCTTTCCGGCCCCAAAACCGACCTTTTCAAGCATTTCTGTCTCGAAATGTCCAATTAGCTCTGACCTACACATTGGAAAAGGCAGAGGATTGCAGCACAGCTACTAAAACAAGTAGACAAACGTCTTTTGCACGCTTACCTGCATGAACCATCTCGCTCGTTTTCACAAGGATACCCACAATGCACTGCTCAATGTCGCTCGTGCAACAAACAAGTGGTTTGTATTATGCTGGAAGATATCAGAGCCAGGGAATGTTTGCTTTGGGGACGATGTCAGAGATTGGAAACGCGGTGCTAAATGATGCAAAACGTGTTTTTGGTGTTTACCTTTGCAGGCCTGTTTCTGGCTATCATCTTATCCCCTCCACACTGGCAAAAACAACCCGAATTTAATGTGATGTGTGTTTTCAGCCCACTGGCTTCATAGTCACACCCCTCCAGATGAGCAGCTTTACAAAGCGCTTCGGCTATGAAGAGGTGTTGAGAATGTGAAACCATTTTTGAAAGAAACAGTTCATACAAAAATGTAACTACGCCAAAAATCACTCACCCTGGGGTCATCCTAGATGTAGATGAGTTTGTGTCTTCATCAGATCTGGAGAAATCGCTTGCTCACCAATGGATGCTCTGCAGTGAATGGGTGCCGTCAGAATGAGAACACCTGATAAAAGCATCACACTACTGCAGTCCATCAGTTAACATCTTGTGAAGCCAAAAGCTACATGTTTGTAAGAAACAAGTCCATCATTAAGACTTTTTTAAGCTAAATTCTGTCCATAATATTACTTTCTCCAGTGAGACAGTTGTCTTGTCTGAATTAGGAGAGAAATATGCACAGAATATACATTAGACTATCTAAATTTTCGACGTGAAAGGGCAACAGAAGATGGACTTTTTCACTGGAGGAAGTGTTATAAGTCATGAGTCGCCAGGATATTAGATTTGTCTTTTATGCCAAACATCATTGGGATATTAAGTAAAGACCATGATGCATGACGATATTTAGTATGTTTCCTACCATCAATATAATAAAAATGTCTTTTCAGATTCAGATTCCAAATATTGTCCTATCAAAACAAACCATACATCATTGGAAAGATTCAGGTTTTTAGATTATGTATAAATCTCAATTTCGAAAATGTGACACTCATGACTGGTTTTGTGGTCCAGGGTTACATATTTAAAGTCAGAAGCTAGAGTTTACATTTAAAATGATGGATTTGTTTCTTATAAACACTCAGCTTTTCACTTCACAAGACAGTAACTGACGGACTGGAGTGGTGTGGATTATTGTGATGTTTTTATCAGCCGTTCAGATTCTGACGGCACCCATTCACTGCAGAGTATTGCTGAGTAGGTGATAGAACTCTACATTTCGCCAAATGCGGTGAAGAAACAAACTTATATACATCATGGATGGCCTGCGGGTACATTTTTAAAAATAGAAAGAACTACAAAGAAGAGGAAAAAATGGTAAACAAACAAAAAAAAAGAAATATGATAATTGCCATTATTAATATTATTCTGCAATGATGCAATAAATCGACTGAAAGAGACAGCAAAGACATGTGCCAAAAAAATTCAATTAAAAGCAGCTTCGAACTCTTTATGAGGCACAAAATGCCTGTGCTCTTTTTCCTCATCCCAGCATGATCAGAAAACATGTGCATTTCTGTGTCTCATGTGCAAGTTATTAAACACTGACATTTCAACCCCTCCGCGCCCTTAAGGCGGGTCACCCACGAGTTCCCAAAGAGGCCAGTGTGTCTCAAAAGTAGCCAATTTTAGCCCGAGCCCAACACTGCGACGTTATCCCAGAAACCAAGTTAACCTTACTGAAAGCCTCACTGCGCTTCTACGCAAACCAGTTTGTTTTCTTCTTCGGACCACCCAAACACACGGGAGCGGATCAAAAGCATTTTTAACACAGCAGTTAACGTCTGCTAAAACGGTCGATGGAGCGATTACTACCACGTCCCCTCAGCGCTCGCCACTTCAAGAAAAAATGAGATGTTAAAAATGTCAAATAACAGCAGCCAAATATAGTATATAACGCTCGCTGGAAACCTTAAGCGGGGTCAAGAGGAGCTGTTTCCCTGCTTGCAAATTAAATAATTGATCTCATGAGACGTTTGGAAAACATTAATGACTGCAATCGCAGCCTTTTATCTTATATTTTTTGAATACTTCAGCAAATTCAATTCCATAGCCAAATGCTTGTCTAATTGAGTTTGGAAAATCCCAGTGAAGTAAATATAACCAGTGTCCTCAGCTGTGAGTTATCTGGGAATGAACCTAATGAAAACATGCTGGATTGTTATTGACATGCATTTGTGAGGTTTTCTTCCTGCAGTGGATTGAAGCACTTTGTCGGGCTTTATATGCAAAAGAATAAAAATCATCCAAAATACATGTTCACATTTTAAATGGAATCAATAAATAAATATATTATATTATGTTCAAAATATATCTGTGATGATTGAGATGCCAATATGAAATAAATGTAGGTAAATATTGATATTTATATGAACTCTTATATTAGTGCATATAAACAAAGTAATATTTATAGTATATAAAACATGTAAAACACATAAAAACAGAAATATTAAAAATAAAATGAGTTTTAAAAATATAAAGAAATTCGATTACAGTTCTTTTCTATTTATTAAACACCTTGGAAATTAGAAAATAAATATATATATATAATGCATAAATTTTTTTTAATTATTATTTTATTTATTTTTTTATTTTATATGCATTAAATTGATGCATTAAAAAGTGACAGTAAAGACATTAATAATGTTATAATAGCTGTTCTTTTCAACATTTCATTCATCAATGCATCCTGAATAAAACACTTAGTTGCTTTCGATATTTGTTAAAAATCAAAAATGCTTACTGAGCAGCAACTCAGCATATTAGAAGTGTATTTGAAGGATCATGTGACCCTGAAAACTGCAGTAATGATGCTGAAAATTCAGCTTTGCATCACAGAAATAAATTCCATCTTACAATATGTTTAAATAAAAAAAACAGTTGTTTTAAATTGTACAAATATTGTACAATATTACTGCATATTCAAACAAATAAATGCAGCTTTGTTGTGCAAAAGGGACTTCTTTCAAAAGCACAGGCGAGCTCATGAATTCATAGACATTGGCACAGCACGGTCAGCCAGACGTAATGAATGAATCCCCCTCTGACCCACAGAGAGCTGCATTCTGGGTATTAGACTGCCTATATTGTCTCTGTGAAAGGCCGACTGAAAATAACCAGAAAATGGCCCTCGATCTGCAGGCTGGAATTACATCTGCTCTCCTGAAAACCACTGAAAGCAGACACTACAGGGAACATTCAGCCATGTACCTCATGTTTACATCTAAAGTCAACATGAAACGCCGTTTCAAAATGCCTACTATAAAGCTGAATTTGATTTCATGTTGATTTGTAGAGAGTACCTGCTTAATGCACGACTCGGTGTGTTTCCACGTCCTATGCTGATTTGTGGAGTGTGTAAAAGTCTTGGTGTGTGGTCCGTCGGTAAACAGCGTGCCACAGGTCTTCTCCTCTCGGCTCCAGAGGCCTGGAAAAGCACAGCTGCAGCCCAGCGGTGTTTTCACAACAATCAGGCTTAACCGTGCCACACGGGGCCCTCGTCCACCAGCCGGGTCTCCAGCTCCTCTTCTGTTTGCTCAGCGGATCGCTTTCCCAAAACACACCAGAGAGGAGGAGCGGAGACCAGAGGAACACACTCCTCCTACACACACCAGAGAAGAAGAAACACACGTACACCTGTTTCCTGCGGTGCGCTCGGAGACGTATGTGGGTGGGTCGTGCTCGGGATGAAACGGAAAACCAGGTTGTTGGAAACACATGGCGAGGGAACAGCACCGAAGGCTACGGAAGAACCGCTTCCCCGGTGCTCGAGATCGAACTACACGCTGAGCGCTGAAGCTGTTAAAATATCCACAATATATTTCAGACGGAAGAGAGCACCTGCATGAGGCCCAAACCCAAGCATAGTATTTCAAAAGCCTTGTCGTCCATTCAAAGAAGAATAACCGGACTTCCTCAAAAAAAATAAGTAGTGATGATGATGATGGCACCTATTGTTATTTTAATTATTATTAGTTTGAGTTATTATAATAAAAGTTGACAACTAAAAGCTTAAACAGGCTAAATCTCCCTGTGGAAAACATTTCTCAGTGAAGCAGTCAGGGAGAAGACAAGATAAGCAAAGGTAAAGTACGAGTCTGAACACTGATGGTAAAAGCTCCTAAATATAACGTTCCTGCCCTTTATCATGAGTGCTGGTCCACTTCATCACTGCAGGGAACAACAGCGCTGACATTCAGCTCGGCCTGCCGGGGAAGTGGAAAACTACTATTTGGGACACACTTAGTGTTTCAGTAGGGTCAGGAGCTCCCACCATGCCAAGCATTAGCGTTAGCCATCAGCCACTTCAGGAAAAAGAGTTGTAGTTTAAGATAAGATAAGCTTGTTCTTACTTTGCTGCAAAAACCTTAACTAGTTTACATGTCTCCCAGCCCAGGCTGGTTTTAGACACATGGGAGACTAGTTTAAAATTGTTTAAGTTGTAAAATACACAACAAAACAAAAGCATTTTTCATTAAACAGCAAGGTTATTATCGTTAACTAAAGCTATAACCATAAAGTAAATAGAAAATTGTTCAAGTAAAACTTTAACTGAAATAACATTAAAAAGTTAAAAATTTAATTTAATTGCCATGGCAACATTTATTTTGTTTTTGTACTAATATATATTATATATATATATATATATATATATATATATTAAAATAAATGAATTCAAATATATAAATATAAATATTTAAAAACAAATATGAAAATATGAAATACAAAATATGACAATAAAAGAAAAAACACACACAATAAAATGACCAAAACATTGAATAGTTTAAGTAAAAACTAAAAATCAAAATAAAACGTAATTCAAAATATGACCAACTATAATAGCTTATCAGTGATACTAAAAAAGCACTGCTGAATTAAACTATTTATATACATTTATTTTAATAAAATAAAATATAAGTACTAAAATTACTAGAATTAATTAAATGAAAACTAATAAATAAAAACAATAAATATACTAACATTTAAAAATATATTTTTAAATTAAAGTGAAAACAAAATATAGATACTGTCTAATTCAAAATATAAAAAAAAAACTATAACATTAATTATATTAAAATAATAACTTGCATTTATAATTCTATTATATGCCTTTTATACTTTTATATACTTTTCTGTACAGCATAAAAAATCAACTATGAACTATTCTATACTCAACATGTAATGATTCACCAGTTTGTCTTCGGAGATGACCTTATTTATGAATCATACATACAGTGATAATTTAGCATTTAGTCTAGCCTTCACATAAGGAGCACATCTAGGCTCCCTAAAAATGCTGCCCAGGTGGGCCGCTCGCTGCGTTTATGTAAAACAGACTCCTGCTGCTGAAGCCAGAGACTTTCTAGGAATAAACAGGGTGGAAACGTGGCGTCTAACCAATGTGCACACGGTCTGACGTGATTGAGGCCTGCCCGGCTGTGAGTAATGTCAGCGCTGACTCTGCCAGGCCACGAGCGTCTCTCCCCATCCCATGAGCGGATCTGGACCCCTCCCTGTACATTAGGGCCCCGGCGGTGAGGGCCAAACGCCATTTAAAAATAGGAAGAAGCCACGTAACACGGGATGTACTGCATTTACGCCCCTTCATCACATTATATCAGCGATAGCAAGATGTGCATGAAACTTTAGAAGAGTGCAAAAAAACATGTATGACTAACAAATATGCATCAAGTTTATTAGTTTGTAACTACCCTTATGTACTATATTTATTAGTAATAATTAGTAATATTAGTCACCTACCAAGTAATATAGTTCAATCAGACATTTAGAGGCAAAATAATCCATTTGATAAATCATGGCAAACCAAGCTTTGTTAGTAAGTGTATATCCACATACAAAGCCTATAAGAGCTGTAATGATAGGACGTAACTACAAATTAAAGACTTTAGTTTACTAGTCTCAAAACTAATTTTAGGCTTCAAGGACCAAGCGGTTATTAGTCGAGAACAGTGGTGAAGATGTGCACACTTCAGCGAGCTTTTCACTTCCCCTTAGAGACGCTTGCTCGGTTAGTATGTCTGGAATTTACACCCAGACTAACCGACTGGAAAACCTGACTAATAATGTGCACGAGCGGAAACCAGACACGCACGGAGGCCCGCGGACGAGAGGGGTTCACAGATATGTAGAGGATGTGAAGAGACCTCCCTAGACAAACCCCGGCCCTGTTTTGATCCACAGTCAGGAGACAATAAGGCCACACGAGATGACACCTCCAGCACCCTCTCACACACACATGTTGGTTTTTGTGGTAAATGTGGACTCTCTATAGGGATAATGGTTTTTATACTGTACAAACGGTTTGCACTATAGCCCTACACCTAAACCTACCCATCACAGGAAACTGTGCATTTTTAGATTTTCAAAAAACACACTTTAGTATGTTTTTTAAAGGGGTCATACAAAGCCAATTTTCCACAAGCTGATATGATTCTTTAGGGTCTTAATGGAAATTTTGTAATATAGTTTGTTTTAAAATTTCTAAAAAACGCTAATTTTCCCCTGTCATAAACAGCTCTTTAGAAATCACTCTGTTCTGTGTACTTCCCCTTTAAATCTTCACGAGCTCCGCTGACT
>JAUCMT010000083.1:152956-181300 GCA_032357475.1 Enteromius thamalakanensis
GACATGGACATATTGGATGACATGGTGGTGAGTAAATTATCAGCAAAAGTTTTTTTGAAAGTGAACTTCTCCTTTAAGAAATTCAAATCATTTAAATGTTTAGTGACAAATTATGGATTAAATATATAGAGATTAAATATATATAAATAACACAAAATACACATTATTAAAAATGACAACAGCAAGCCATTATTATTATCATATTCAATAAGATATTTTAATATTATACCCCTAAAAGCAGCCGACTAATGTCACTCATGTACTCCTGTTTTCTCACAGGTTGGAAAGTAAAACAATATTCAGTGATGAAAATCATGATTTTATCCATCAAGCATTGAATGGATACCAAAAAATGACCAGCCAGTGTTTTTTATATTAACTAAAATTATAATTGTTAAATAAAAAACTTAAATGAGAGACTCTCACTTGGATGTAAACTGAAATAAATTACATTTAAGTACCAAAATGACAAAGCTTTAATTAAAAACACATGAAGACTACTAAAGTACATGAATCATTTTAAAATAACACTGGCAACAAGGGAGGGAGTGTATGAGTTGACGCAGCTAATAAGGAAAGTAGGGAAAGATTACAATAACGAGTGCGTTTTCGTGAATAACCAGTGAATCATTCACAAAACCAGAAACGTGCATTAAGGAAGTCAACCGGCTCGAATGTTTAATCCACTGCGACTCCCAGATCACACTTCTGCGTTCATCTCGTGCGGCGCGTCACCAGACCTACACGTCGTGATGCATTTCAACCTGTTTGACTTCAGGATCTTCTGGTTCTCGCACCCACTGGCGCTCATTTCTGGCTGGGGCGGCTGAAGGGTGAGACAGTGATGGGCGAGGCGTTGGATCAACAACAGCGATTCACACGGGGCACAAGGGCCTGTGCGAGCATGTGCGGCCCCTGAAGGAGCCTGCGTTTGTTTTGTTTACCTAAAGACGGGCGGTTTGAACGGGAAGGTTAAACTCTCGGCGTCCTGTTCTTCATAGCTCATTAGAGCCGGCGAGCAGACGGAAGGCAGGGGCGGAGGAGGAGGTGTGTGTGTGTGTAAGTCTATCCAGCACATGGGTCCCAGAAGGGGGAGCTGCAGCAGGAAATGGTGGATAAGTGGTGACCCGGGTTTGCTTTTGAAACTGATCGTCAGGAGCACAGCTGCTAGCTCTGCTCCGTGGTCAGGTTAACCACGCTTAGACAAAAGAGAAGAAAAACAAGAGAAAAGGGAAATAACAGCCCCTCCGTCACAGCCCGCTCTATATCAGTATCAAACGCGCCGCACCGGGCTCCTCCACTACACGCTCACAGCTGAGCTCTTTAAAGAGAGAGAGAGTGAGAGATTGCCTACTAATTTTTTTAAAAACTTTCCTTTGGGAAACACTAAAGGAGATACTGAGCAGAATGTTAAAGCTGCTCTTTTCCATTCAAGGAGATTACTACTGCCAGGCACCAACAGGCAGGCAAGGAAAATCCAGAAAGAAGCTCAATCATAAAACTAAATGATGAGGATTAAGCCACTGGTAAACTAAACGCTTTATTAGCAGGTTAATTAACTCGCCCAAACACACTTTTAATGCAGTGTATGAATACGGAGAAAGAACGTGTGAATCGCTTTGTGAAGGCAATGAATAAACTAAAACAAAGAATCTGCATTTCTCATTTTTGTCCAAATAATAACTGAGATCAAGTTGGCAAACATGAATGAATATGACAAGATGAAAATGATTACATTTACACTGTCTGTTCAACATTTTGGAAATAAGTTTCCAACATTTTTATGCTCACCAAGGTTATTTGATCAAAAATACAGTAAAATAAAAAAAAATACTGTCTTCTATTTGCAAAGCTGAATTTTTAGTATAATTACTTGTCTTGTGTTTAGTGTCACATGATACTTTTGAAATCATTTATAACAATTTAGAAATGTTTCTTGAGCAGCAAACATCTAATATTTTGAGGAAACTATATTTTTTAAATTCTTTCATAAACAAAAAGTTTAAAAGAACAGCATTTATCTGTAGAGGCAATCTTTATTGACAGTAAAAATATCTTTACGGTCACTTTTTATCAATTTAATGCAGATTTGATGAACAAAATATAACATTTCTTAAAAAAAATAAAACAATTTTACTGACCCCAAACATTTAAAGCATATTATCATCAAACTCTGACTGGGGAAATAATCCCATGATCTGATCACACGTCAAATATAAATACAAGCATGTGCAACAGATGCAGCAGAACTGGTTCTGTTCTTCAGAAAAAAATCATCATGCATCATCAAAAAGTCATATAAACTACTTATATGTAGCTTTTTGTCATTTTCAGAGTTTGAGCATGAGTAAATGATGATAACATTGCAAGTACAGCGACTGTCTCGGCAATGCAAATGTATTTTTTGTCCCTCTATAGACCCTACATGTCAAAGCCTGCAGCACTTTACCAATCCAGAGGCATTAAAACAAGCAAAATGGAGGCTTTATCAATCTAAAAGCAGCACAAGCACTCGAAACGCTCTTCAAAGACACACAAAGACATTAGCAGCGAGCGCCAATCTAAAGCTCCTTATGAGCAATACTTAGCTATTAATGTGAGCTTAAAGGTCTCATTCATCACCGCGCGGTTTTCAGGTCTCAGCTGCGGCCTAGATAATGAAGACCGATTGGAAAAGAAGAGGGTTCGGGACAAACAACCCGCTCGTAGAAGTCAACATATGGAGCGCAAGAGGTTGCGAGATCCGACCCGGTTTGTGCGTCAGAGCGCTTCGGGGTTTCCGTTCGAATCCAGACCCGCTGCCAGTGTCTCGCTGGAGCCTGGATTAGGGACAGGACAGGCAATCTGGCTTTTGAGGTAATTCCCTGCGTTCGGGAATACTGGGCCCCGACGTTTGAGCCTTTTTATAGGGCCCGATGCCGTATGGCCCTGCGGTGAGCCCTGATGTCTGCTGCAAACGCAGGCCAGGAGAATGGGGTCGGGCGTAGAGGCGTGTAATGGAAACAAACAGAGCAGAGAGAGTCCTCGGTATCCCTGCCCCCACAAACTCGACTCCTTACCCCCCTCTTCCTCACCCTCGGTGAAGGTTAATGGTGCTGGAGGAATACAGATCAGCGCAAGATGGATGAAGAGGTGCTGGAAAACTCTCCCGCAGGTCTGGAGTCTAGAGATTAACTAAATATTAACTAACAAAAAAACCCATACAGCTGTGGCCCTAAAAGCAATTAAAGACGCTCACTCCTCCATCAAACGCCTCCCTATGAAACAAACCAGAGAATGAGCTAATAATATTTAGACTTCCCAAGCTCCTTGCCCAAGTGCATGTTGAAGGTTAGTACAGAAAGGCTCTTAAAGGGGAAGTGCGTATTTGTGCCGTGTTCAGAATAACATGCTACTTTGTGCGGGATTTGCTTTTTATGTTCATTGAGGCTGTATTTATTTATATAAAAATACAGTAAAATCAGAAATATTCTGAAATATTATTCCAATTTTAAATAACCATTTTCTATTTGAATTTCTTTTAATATGGAATTTATTAATGTGACGCATAGCTGATTTTTCAGCATCATTAGTCTAATATATCCAGTCTGGATAAAGCCTCTCAAAGACAACTAAAGCATAACCTTTTGCAATCGCTGACCGTGGCCTCAGGTTCATGTGCTTGAACTCTCCACTTCAGCTCAATAAAGCTCTGGAATCACTGCCACATGAATAAAAATTGATTCTGTACAAACAGCACTGAATTCCATTTGCATTTAAAGCTGATAAACGCCTGATGAATGCACAGAAAAACACGTCAACAGTTTCTTTCAGTACACTGAACGCGTCGCCTATGCCATGCATAATGATCTGTCATTATCTTTAGCTGAACGCATTGATTCAGACTACGAAGGGAAACAATGACAGGCCAACGAGGGCGAGGTGTCTTCGTGCAGGCTTGAGCACAATCCCAAGAAATCCCATGGCGTCTACAAACACCTATAGCTTCAGTATGTTCACAGACTAGGCTTTACTGCTGCACGTCAGCACAGAAACGCTCTCTAACCCCTCAGATTACTGAGAACTGAGTCAGAATCAAAAGGTATTCGCTGGCCGGTCAAACTTAATATGACAACACCATATGCACAGATGGAGCACATATGCATTTGAAACTGAAGAGCGTGCTGCGTGACACCCTGTTAATGTTCATTTTTATAATTATTTCAAGCTGCATAAATTAACATTATTGTCTAATAACAAACAAGTAACAATGCAAACCAACATAAGTAAACATTCAAAATTAAAAATGCATAAACAATTGTAAACATAGAACTAAATGAATAAATAAATAATTATTCAATGCTGATACATATTGTGATGTAACATATTCATTAATAAAGGTCTGTCTGTGGTATTTTGTCAATTCATACGCGAGTGGCTTTTGAGTAACATCTTACTTTACACTACAAAATAATACAGGGAGGAACAGGAAGGGTGGCTATTAAATAATGATATAAGGGCAGCCTGTCGTTGCTCTGTGATCCTGTGGAGAGGAAGCTCTGCGAAGTCGAACTCCTTGATCCTCTCCAGATACTTGACCGTGATGCCGCTCTCAAACTGAAGTGCGTGCAGATATTACCATACCCAGAAACACTACAATCCTCCAGAACAAGGTCAAACACTACAGAAAATGACTGCCGACTGCTTACTGGATGCACTTCATTTATCTCACAACGGAGTTCGGGATGCGCAAGTTTCAGTGTTTTATTACAGCCGCAAACCCTCTATACCAGGGTAAAAACTCTACTACCTCAAGCAGCGGTTCCAAAATATAATAAATAATTAAATCTGCACAAAATAAACAACGTGCACATAGTATGAGCAGTCACAGGTCTACATTTATTTACATTTCATAATCTGAATGCAGGTTTGGCAACAAAATTAGTTTTGTTATAAAACAAAAATAAGTATGAAAATGACATTTTGACACCGAAAGCACTGGAAATTCATAAAACATTTTTTGTCATGAGATCATAGAAATCAAAACAGAATCTCGCTGATATTGACCATAAATGTTTTCATTGTGAATTTTAATTTTAACATTGTGACGTGTGTTAAAATAAAATAAAGCACCTAAAAAAAACAAAAAAACATTTATTTCAGAAATCCAATCACTGATATTTATGCCTATAATAATAAGATACAAATTTATATTTGATAGTTTATTTACTCATTTCAACATACCATTTTTAATTCCTTTAACAACAAATCACAGAAATCAAACTGAAAGTTCATTAAGCACCCCTGATCCTTATGATAAAAATAATTGTGGAAATCAAATCACAAAATCAAAGATTTTTTAATTTTCAATTCTAATTTTAACATCCTGAAATAAAAAAAAAGCACTGAAACTCCTAAAACAGCTCACTGATACTGTTTTCACTGAGGATTTTCACTTTTACAAGCATGCCATAATTTCAAAACAATATCTCACATCCTTCTCTGGGACAGCATGAGAACACTAAAACACAAAGCATCAATTACACATCTTTTTTTTTGCACTGTAAAAGCTTCCTATCTTCATTGGGAAGTGAAAAGACAGGAGGAAATATGAAGATGGCGAGCAAGTCCACTTTATTCTGACCAACCTCACTTAAACGCACATCCCATTATAACTCACAAGAACAAACTTCTCCAGAGAATGGATGAGAACAGGAGCTCGTTCAGAATCCTCCATCTTTGCCTTGTCGAACACAAAGACTCAAGTCTGTCACGCAGATAAACAGTTCAAGCCTAGCATCTAAACTAGCTTTCAACTGCAGGTTTGCTGAAACGAGTGCTTTGGGTCCCAGCAGTATTTTGGAATGTAACATTCAGGCTAAACTTCAGTCAAAACCCAGTTCGTTATGATGTGATATTTCGCAGCGCAGCTCTCCAAATCTCCAGAACAGGCTGAATTCCACAAGAATGAATCGCTGGGTATTTATATGGCTGGTAATAAAGCCCTGGTAGACTTTTAACTGAAGTGTGACGTGTGAAGAAACTACAGTCTAATATTATAGCAGACCCTGCAGCAAAGAGCAGAGCTTACGCCCTCCACCACAAACTACATCAAAGAGCATTGTGGGTGGAGCGCTAACTTTCAATACATGGTGCAAATCTGGAGGCTTACTGTCAATCTGACTTCTCAAAGCTGCTGCGGAAAAGGTAGTGTTTACGGCAAGACCATGCCATCTGATTTAATGCTGACATAACAATAAGCACTATCTGCATTTGCAAAGCAATAATAGCTTACTAGTGACTTTTGATTTATAATATACTTTTATGCATATACTTTTATCTTAACTGTTATTTTGTATTTTTGATCAAATCTTGAGGGAGGGTTGAGGATCTTTTTGGGAGTCTAATTAAAGAAAGAGATGTTTAAAACTCGACCAGCAGGGCATTTTATGTTGGCTTGTTCTCTGCTTAAATCAAATGTGGAGCAAGGTGCATTATTTAACTGTCTTTTTTACATTGTTTAATTTTATTAAATAAGTAAAGAAAGAGGTGTTAAAAATCATGACTGATATTCCTTCAAGTTCAGGAGAATATCAAGTCAGCCACATTGTATTGTGACTTTTGTATGCATACAAAAAAAAGTGTATAGTTATAAGTATACTGCCTTGCCAAGTACATTACTCATCACCTAATTTACATATTCACTCGATTTCTACGACACTGTAAAACAAATAAAGACTATTCAAGTATACTGTACAAGAAAACATGTTTTTGTTTAATTTCTTGCTACTTGCTGATTCTTTGTAACTATTTGTAAAAGCAGTTTCTGAGTAAAAATGAGAAAAATAAAAGGCGGAAATCTTGGTCTCTGTGTTGTGTTAGGCCTGAGCAGTTAAACAGACACGTCACGCGTCTTATAAAGCATCATAAAGCAATTACACAGGCACACTGACCTCGAATCTACCAAACCAGGAGCACTGATGCCTTTAAACACTCAGCAACGCTCTCTTCCACACTGCACTTCTGACAGGCCCCAAAAGCAACAGCCTCATGCAAGATTTAAGTTGTACATCTTAAATTTTGCACTTCTGTGTATGAATGGCAGAAATGTTAACGCGGACGTAAGGCTTTTCTTTCCACTGGCTCAGTGAGCTGGAACACACATTACAGCATGTGCAGGGCTCACACACCCTTTCTAGGTTAATAAGGCTGATGGAAATGTGCATCTCCTCTGATGCGAGATCAATAAACAAATCAGTTTATTCTGTCCCGTTATATCATTACGCCGCTAAGACACCGTCTTCCTCATCTGATCAATACACCTCTGGGACTCACATATGGTTTTGCCATTAACATCTACAATGCTAGAATTTCAAGAAACCTCCAGTATTTCCGAGAACACGCCGCAAAACGTCCTGACTTGAGCTATAATAATGGAAAATGACATCACTGGGTCGCTTTGAGATTTAACTGTCAAGTTATTACGCCAACTGAAAGTACTGACATATACTATGTAGACCTGTGATCTTTGCAGCGGCGCGCTTCTCTATTGTTATTACACATCAAACAGCACACCACCAACACGCATCACATGGTATTTGCGGTTAATTCCGATTGATCTTTAACAGCTGAGCATATTGGCAAACATATCGCAAGCAAAAGGCAGATTATAAGCTAATAGGATCACCGATCGGCGGCCTAATAAAGTCATAACAGATGGAAACCCAACACACGGCTGGAAAGAAGGGGGTTGAACTTGAACCCGGTGACCTTTCGGGCTCGGGGTGATCAATACGACGCAAGTCACAGCAACAGACGCATAAGAACTGGTAATAAATACATAACTACTACTGCAAGCTATAACGTCTGCGTTTCCACAGCAATAGTCCCGCAGTGTGCTTCAGCCAAACTGTTCATGAAAGCACACACACGCTATTCCCCAAGATTAGTGCTGCATGTACCATCTACACATCCCGTAACGTGATGAACATTCCCTGTGTGCGCTAAAAGAGGAGGGCTGCTCGGATGCCCTTGGTATGTAAATATAGAGTATTGTGGCCGACTGCCATCCGAGGGACGCCACGGCCATATTTATGAGAAATATATCACTTTATTGCATCCCCTCCCCCTGCATATGACAGAAAGGGAAACAAATTCCTGTCCTGAATTCAGTCTCGGCTCGTTCGTCACGGTGAGCTCTACCTATCGGGGCTAATCCGGGTCTGCTGGAAGCAACCCCCCCGGCCCTGCCTGCGTCGCAAGATTGCATCTTTTATTTATCGCCGCTTGGCTTTATTTTTGCAGAGCATTCCATACTGGGATGCAATCAGCCAAGAAACCCTCCCCGTGCGCGCAGGCTTGTCATTTCCCATCGCCAGAGCTCCGAATGAGGCGCACACAAAGGGAAAAAAGCGGAATCAAAAGCAGAGAGCTCCACGTAACGTAGCATGTTGGAAAAAGGGCAAGAGCCCTTGATCTTCCAAAACAGCCAGTCCGCTCAAGAGGCTCCGGGCAGGGAAGACACACATGGGCCAGTGTGTGCGCATTTCCCTGAGAGTGCAAACCCATTTTGGCTGAAGGGTGAGGGCACAGAGCCCAGCTGAGGCACCTCTTCTCTCGCTGGCTACGGACGTGGGGGGGGGATGGTCATGCAGAAAATTACGTCCGCTGATTGCATTACAATTCGAATTAAGCAAAGGCACTAATGTGATTAAAATCTTGAATCGTTTCCAAAGGGCGGAGAGCCGCGGAATCAATTGCGGGGACTTTTAAAAACAAAGGTGGATAAAGTTGCAAAACGACAAAGTGGGTGAATCACCACATGCCAAAGCTGAATGTCGCGTTCGCAGCTACTTTGACAATTGCGAGGCGCCCGCTGACGTCACGAGGGTCAGCCGGAACGTATGCATATCATTAGGGGACATTTAAAAAGGCGCTGCGTCTTTAAATCGCCATTCCTCCCACCCTTTCCCCAAATCTTTGTAATTTAACAAGCAGTGAAAAGCCTTTTTTTCTCCCTTTCCTTTGGAGGGTAACGGAAAGCTGAAAAGACACAAACGAACATGAAAACGGGAACAAAGTGGCAATTTCAATAGGGATGCCTGACGGCTATTTGATACGCGCACCCACTAAATACAAAAACAGCTGCTAATAACAAGTGTCGGCTTCTTGTTTGCAATAACAACAAATATATTCGCGTGTGTTCCTGCTATTTTAGTTGACATGACAGCTCTACATCCAGTTACTTACTACGCCAATCACCCCCCACCCCCTCCCTCACGCTTTCACTTCTGAAAAATAAACAGAGCAGACAAGCTTCGGAAGATGTCACATTTCAGTCGCTTTACCAAAAAAAACACACGATTAATGTGTCCCTACACCGACTGAAGTCGCACTACAAAACAAGTCCGAGGTGAAAGCATGACGAGGAAGTCAAGAAAATGTGCTTTAAACGCTGAATGGATCGAGCGACAGTCGTCGAGCTCCACTTCCGCGCTGTTTATCTCGCGCAGATACAAAAGCGCTACGGTGCGTTCAGAACGTTTCCCAGAACGCTCGGAATGGATCGATAAACCGGGGCGCTCGGTGTCTAAAAGTGCGAAACGACACGACATCCCCGGCACCCTGTCGAGAGATTTAAACCCGCTGTATTCCTCCCTTTGTTCGCCGTAAATTCAATAGTCCCTTTCATTCGACTAGTGTTCCTCTTTTAAACGACATTCGAACGTTTTCACTCGACTGTGTCTGCGCGATGGGGACCGGAATCGGTAGATTTAAACGTTTTCCAAGCCTCGGCTTTATGTCCACACTCACCGACTTGCAATACGTTGTCCACACAGCCGCTCTCCAGCAATGCGATGCCGCGTCGGAACGGTAACCGCGTCTCGTCTACGTTCTCCCCGCTAGACGCGCTCTCCTCTCCGCCAGTGTTGAACGAGGAATACATGCAGATCTCCCGTTCGCTCCTCGGGAAAGACCAGTACACGATCCGCCTCTGTACGGGCTCCGGGATGCGCTCAAAACGCTCCTCCACCCGTTGGAACGGCCACTTCTCCGCTACTTTCCGTGCTGCAATGTCCAGGAGCGACTCGGGGCTCTGGGTTTTGCTGGATCCCCCTTGCCCAGAACCAGAACCACCGCATACCGTTCCACCGGCTCGCTGCCCCTGTCTACACGCCGTACTATACCCTGGTCGGCAGCAGAGCCGTTTAGCTGGGGGCTGCTGAACGCGCTCCGCCATGATCGCACTGCTTTAACGGCAAGGGCGGAAGTCGCCGTACTATATAAACGGGATAAGGAAAGGAAAAGGTTGCGACGCGCATCGATTGTTCGCCGTGTAAGGACAGCCTAGACTTATTTGGTCAAAAGGGCGGGGCTTCGGGGGCCTTTGTGTAGACAAAATAAGCAAGGGGCGTGGTCTGCGCGCCTGCAGCCGTGCTAAAAAAGGCATGGGAGGCGGAATTCTCGCACGTCGGCGAATCCTTGCTGGAGTCATAATGAGTGTCAGAAGTTCACAACAGGAAGAGGCATGAGAGCTTGGAAAAGCCGTCCACACGCGAACGAAACAAATACAGAACATGTTTTTTAATACAGATCAAATTATAGCCACCACGTCTAAAAATAGTGCACCGTATGCATGGTTAAATCATGGTTAACAGTATGCATTATAAAGATGTTATTAATCTTTTTTTTTATTGGTCAAAAATTATCTACTTATCTATGTATTTAGATAATTTATTTTATTTAAATTATTATGTGTAATTTATGTATAATTAATATTTTAAATTAATTATATCAATATATATAATAACATATTATATTATTATTATATCATATTAAATGTATTATAATATAATAATACAATTAATATAATGATATAATAATACATTACTATGCTATTATATATAATATAATTAATTTAGAAATAATAATAATAATATATCTGTTATAAATTACACAAACACACACACATACATGTAACATCTATGTATAATTATGTATAATAATTATGAATTAATTATATTATTATATTATAATATAATAATACAATTAATATAATTATATAATTATATGTTATTATGCTATTATATTTAATATATAATTAATTTTGAAATAATCCTTATTATTATATTTGTTATAAATTACACACACACACACACATATGTATATAAAAAAATCTATATATATATGGCTTAATAATTAAAATTATTTTATATATTTTTCTTTTTATAAAATTGTAAAAAAAAGTAGAGTAGTAAAGTATAATAGCATGCATGGTATTATAAAAACTAAGAAAAAAGAGAAATAAATAAATTATTTTTATTATATGCATAGATTATTAATAACCTAATTGTTTTTCTGCCCCCCCCAAAATATAATTTGATTATTTGTCTATAACATTTTGTCATACACCATTTGGAAAACACTTAAAATAAATGTGGACAAAACCCAAAACCACTAGATGTTTTTTAATAAATTATATAGATTTTGGTTTTGTTTTACTGATGCAATACACTTATAATAAACAATAATCCACAATTCTTGAAGCTGTATATACCCCGCGTGTCCAAATGAAAATGAGTGATATAGTTCATTCCTATTAAAAAGATTTCTTCTCTCGCTCAAATGTAGCTGCAGACTCCGACACAGTATTTCCATTTATCTTTAATGCTGCTTTGGTTTAAAGGCTTCTGCTAAACGCTAAACAGATAAATGAGATCTATTAATCTTAAATGTGCAGTGTAAAGGGAAACGGTTTGCTCCCAGTTTAAACGGATCAAACGTTTGCTGAGAAAGTTATCCTTCACACAATCTGAAGGTGAATCCATGCAAACTTTATGCCACATTTTAGGAGTCATTTTGTGCAGATCTTTCATATTTCGCCTGTTTTAACTCTTATCTTTGCTGTAGTCGGATGTTCATATTAACTCCAGCCCGTGAAGGGTAAAGTCTTACCTCATTTTCATTCGGGTGATTCCTTGTAGTACATCTGATCAAGAGACAGATCTGAAGACCACAGTCGTTGTCTGTGATAAAACTACAAAAGGAGAAGTTACCACCTAACGAGAGACAGTGCTAATTTAATTTCATGCAAGAGTCTCACCGGTGATATTAAAAAGTGTGGCCTCAGGGTAAGTTTAATTGATTGAGAAATGTGATGTAACTAATTGCAACTCATTGCTGGGATGTTGTAATCTCCAGCCGATCAATGCAATGTATTTCAGATTAGTGTCCGCACAATTTGAGCTTCCCTCATCTGTCATTTCAGAGCTTTTAATGGACACATGCAGCGTATCACAGCATTTAGTATGCAGTGTTTTTGATGAAAGCATGCGGTTCAGTTTAATATTTTTTACAAATGAACCAAGCTTTTTTGACTTCATTTGCATGAAAATGTGCACACTTTTATGTTAGTTTAAACTTAAGGTTTGTTTAAAATCTCAATTTTACATGCAATAATTTTACTTAAAACAACATGCAAAAAATTATTAATTAAGTGCTTATATAAACTATATGTTTAAATTTTATGTAAATGTATAAGATTTTTTTCTTTCCCTTTTTATTACTTTTTAATATTACATTATAAGTTTCACTTATGTTTTATTTCAGTTTAAGTTTTATTTTACAGATTTTAATTTAATATTTTTCATCTAATATTTATAATTTATTTATATATGTTTATGTATTATTTTAGCATTTTCATTTAGATTAGTTTAATTATTTTAAAAATATTAATAATGTATGCATTTAAATGCATTATTGTAATATTTGTATGAATTATTTTGACTGCATTTTAATATTAAATAAATTTATTTTTTCATTATTATTCATTTTTATGTATGCTTTTCTAGTATTTTTAATATTTTAATTAAAATCTGATATTTTAATATAACAATAATAATTCATACATTTAATTACTCAAATTATATAATTATTATAATTATTTTTTAATATTAAAATGTAAAATAAGAAATACAATAACATTTTGAAATGTATAATTTTTATATATATATATATATATATGTGTGTGTGTGTGTGTTTATTACACATGAAATCTATTATATTTCCATTTTAATTTACAGTATTTATTTAAGCATTTTAATATATCTAAATTTAATATATTTATAATTTGTACATTTAAACACTTTTTAAACACACATTTATTTTCTTATTTATTATTTTATTACATTATAAGATGTTTTATAGCCTTTTAATTTAAAGTTGAAATATTTAAATATACTGACAGCAATTTAAAAAAAAAAAAAAAATTATTTTGATTTATTTTATTTAACATGAATAATTTTTATTAAGTTAACAAAAAATAACCCTAGTTCAGTTACAATCATTTTTTCTTGTCTGCATATTCCTTAGCATGAACCATAATTAGTTTGTCCATATAATCCCTATCAATAAGCAAGCCATGTGACATTCAGGTGTTGCTGTAGAAAAGTTGGGCTGCTCTGTCACAGAGGACAAACTTTTATTCATGCATATGGAATTCTATCCTGGATAACTGCCCTCCTAATTAGGATAATTGATCAAAGGATCCGTACAGGCTTGGCCAAAACAAATCCGTTTGATCTGACAACATTTTGGCATCATGTAAATGACAGCTGGCAAAACAGAGAGTCAGGGGATTTAGACCGGCCCGAGTCGCCTGTACTCTGATCCTTCCCGTGTTTTTAATTATACAGACACACATAGATTTATCATGGCAAGACTATTTTGCTTGTATTAAACTCTATCACTTTAGTTTCCCTTTAAAGCGTGTTGATGGATTCACCACAGCATCGCCTCTTCTGCTTTATGTCCACTTCAGCATGAAAAGCAAAATGTCACATGTGCAATCATTTCTGGATAAAACAGAACTGAGAACTTCTGAGAACATTTGTTAATTTGGAAAACACTATTGAAAGAGAAGTGTGAATGATTAAAAGTATAGTTCGAGTAAATAACTAGTTAATTTTCTCTGTGTATATTTGTGATATTACACTTATATGACTTGTGTGCTGTATTCTTCAGTCATGTGTCATGTTTAGTACAGACATCAAATCTTGCAAAACTCTTCCTGCGTTATATCTGAGTAGAATTTTAAATATAGAACTGTAGTGTGACACTAATTTAATGTCAGAGTGATTGAAATGTAGCACAAAACAAAGTTTAAAAGCAAGCAAAAAAAATATAGACCAGTTAGGAGATGCATTTTATAATATCTTTATTACACAATATTATTGCATAAAAATGTATTATAGCAATAAAATAATAACATTAGTAATTATTATTTTTCAGATTAAAATTAATGTATACATTTAAATACTTAAATTATTTTATTTTTTTACATTATAATATTACATAAAAAATATATATTTCTTGATTTTTACAATTTGAAATTAGATTAGATGAATTATTTTAATACATTAATAATAATGAATACATTTACTTATACTGATACTTAAAATATTTACCTTTTATTAGTATAATTTTTTTTAATATATTACAATTTTTTGATTTAGGTATTTATTTTTTTACTTTTTTAATATAGTGTTTTTGGTTTTAATACATTGACAATTATACATTAATACTTTGTTTTTATTCTATAAATTTTCACTACATTTAGAATCTCATACAATTACATACATAAAATATTTTAATATTTTTAATTTATGTTTTTATTACATTAAAATATTACATTATTTTACATAAGAAATATATTTCAGATTAAATCAAGAGGGGTTTTTTTGAGTATTGAGTTTTTGAGTAAGTATTTTAATATACATTATTAAGATGTAAATATAATTTTTATTACATTGTAAGAAATACATTTAAGTGACTGTGTTTTATCATTTTTATTTAGATAGCATTTGGTTATTTTACTAACAACTTATACATTTAAATACTTTTAAGTCATCTTGACCCTCATATATAGAGTAAAGCAGGACATATACGTATGTAAGTCTGGCTTCAGTCTGTTGCTCGCACAGCTCTCAGTAAAGAAAGAGAAAAACAAGATAATTTCCTACAATGCAATGCAAGCTGAAGCTTCTGAGAATTGTGGGTAGCCAGTAAGGTTTCGCGTTGTTCCCAAATACCTGTGTGAATCTCATTAGCATCCAGGAACCCCCTCCTGGAGCCGAGCAATCGGACCAGCGCTGTCATATCTCTACTTCACGCTGGGGAGAAAATGTATGGGCCTCATTTTGAATATCTTTATTATTGTTTCATCTTGCCCTGCAGACAGAAATATGGAGCAGCTATAATGACAGAAGCTCTTCTCTCTGTGTGTGTGCCACTGTGAGGGGCAGGAGAGGGCACTCGTTTATGCTCTTAGTCACACACACGTGCACATTTCATTCATCTTTGCTTTCGCAATAACAGGAGATCATTTTTCCACTAAATAACTTTAAAATGCTAATAATACTTCCTATTTGCATTTCTGTCAGCTTTTAAAAACTGCATCCTTTTTTGTTCTAAAGGTTTGTTGTGGGCATATGCTTCCACAAAGAACCTTTAAAGTGCCTCTGTTATGCTATTTTCAATATTGCCTTTCATGCAGTGTGTAACGTAGCTGTAAACCATCTGCAAAGTTGTAAATCCGGAAGTGCACGATAAATAAATCGTTAGTAATTTAAATCCCACTTACGTGACGGCTACACGTCAAGGCGTAACACATTTGCATAATTCCCGCCAAAGTTGTACTTGACCCCGCCCACAAACAGGTCATTTTACTGCCGATTGCTTCTCTAATCTTGGAGAATTCAGCGCAGGATTCACAAAACTGCTGAAAGATGCTTCAGTACCCAGTTTATTTGGACTGAATCACAACCTGTATGTATGAAAAATAACAGATGCTATATTTCCATCCAGCGTTCAAAATACAGAACTATGGCTTATCGTTTACGTATGCAGTAGACCGATCACAGCAGACGGGGCCATCTGACCAATCAGGGGTTTATAGAAACTGAATCTTAGAATCTAACCTTGCATGCATGTCATTTCCTTTGTAGGAGATTTCCAAAACAATATTAGCAGCCTTAAAATGGCATAATACGGGCACTTTACCATCCATGGAAATGTTACATATTCCACAAAAGGTTCTTCTCAAAAGATTTTTAAAAATTGCACTAGGAAAAAAATAGTTTAATTTGCCTAAATTACTCAGGTTTACCAGTGGATCCTCTTCAGTGAATGGGTGCCGTCAGAATGAGAGTCGGAACAGCTGATACAAACCTTACAGTAATTCACACCATGATCAGAACTGTTTTGGACTTGTGCTTGATTTATGCAGATTTTCTCTACGGATTCAGAGCAGATAACTGTTTTAGAAACACTTCACGTGATGTGAATTGATTTGCTGAAGCGGTGTAGCTTACATGTGGATTATTGTGATGTTTTTATCAGCTTTTTGGACTGTCATTCTGACGGCACCCATTCACCGTAGAGGATCATTTGGTGAGAAAGTGATGGAATGTTAGATTTCTCACATGAAGGAAAAAACACTTTATTAGCATGCCTATTACTAGAATATTAGGCATTTATTAAGCACATATTAATGCCTTATCCTACAATAAGGCCCAATACTTAACAACCACCCTACTAACTATTAATAAGCAGCAAATTAACAATTTATTGAGGGGAAAGTCGTAGTAAACAAGTGTTATCTATTCTTAAGTGTTACCAAAAAAAACCTCTTCTATATCTTGGATGTCCTGGGGGTGAGTACTCCTGTTCCTTGGTTCTTTGGGAAACCTAAAATAGCTCTTCTAAGGCACTGCTGTGAAAACACACTTTTAGAACCTTTCATTTCAAAAGTGCAGGATTAATATGATCTGGACACTTGAACTGGCTGCATGACAAAAGGAAACATTTTCTATAACAACTGACTTTTTTGTCCTTTTGGACTTGGCCGCTCCAGTCCCCATCCACTTTCATCATACAGAAGAGCTGCTTTCTGCTTTTGTGCTTCGTAAAAAGAAAGCAACTCATACAGGTTTGGACATGAGTGCAAGTAAATGACAGAATTTTCATATTTAACTGAACTATGTTATATTTTGGCTGTTTTTATTTAAATATCTTGTTTTGGTTTCTTTTCAGCATAATCAAATATGTATGTAAAATATGTTAATACATAAAAATTTCTCCTTTGTGCATGCATGCTCACAAAAGCAGCAATAATTTTGGCTGTTTTTACACGAGATTCCAGTGCAAACAGCGTGGCACAATGTACGTTTTCCATTCACAATGGCTGCCGCAGCTTTTTCCCTTTCTGTTCTGAAAGCTATTTCTATCTAGCGCCATTGTCCTAATTGTTACACGGCAATGAATAGTTCTTTTTATCACGCTCCTTTCCATTCTTAAGCTGGCTTTTTACATGGCCTGCTCCATCCCTGCACATGTACCAAAAAAATCTATTTAGCCCAAGTCATTTCTTTAGCTTTCTGGAGACAGCCACGGCAAGAGATAACTAACGACACTTCTGCCAGCACCTAGGGATTCTTTTATGCCAGCCTCATTTGCATTCTGATTAGTATGCATGAAATTTCTCACTGAACTTTAATACCCTAACTGCTGCATAATACACTTTAATGAGCATAAAAGTGAGCTTGACAATTAAAACTCACATTAATCACTAAATGCTACACTCTTGAAAGGGAGGGAGGGTGTCGTGGGGGGTGTTGGGGAAGGGCTGAGTGGCTTTTGATGGGCGGTCGACGATGGGAAGGGGGTGGAGAGAGATGGAGTAGCACCAGTGCAGTGAAGAACGGGCGATCGCTTCATCTCCGTAGGCCGAGGAATGGTGACGCCCACTTCTAAAGCATTTCCCCATTCATTTTTATCTACACAAGTACATTTATCTTTGCTTGTAAATTTTTCATTTAAAAACAAAAAACCTGTAATTTACTGCAAAATAATATACTTAATAAACACTTTTAAGCCATGAACCAGTAAACTATCCCATGATGCACTGCAGATGATGCTATCAAAAGCGGTAGTACGCTATAAAAAATTGTAATTGGTTATACAGTAAGTATAAAAACTATTTATTTTAATAAAAAATTATTGAACTGATACATCTTTGCAAAATATTCAGACAAACTAAAATATACTATTATTTATTAAATTTGAGTTAAACTAGTTTTTTTCTGTCTAGTTGATATACATTTCTATGTATTAGTTTCTTTAATTTTTTTTTTTAATATTTAAATTAAAATAAATAAATAAAAAATGTTACCTTGGCAACTAACTGAAATACATTAAGTTTAAGTGTATACAGTATACATATACATATATATATTTATATAAATTGTGATTTATTATTTAAATGCAATAATATATATATATATTATTGCATTGCATTGCATTTTTATTTCAAATAGCCTTACAATTTTTACTTTTAGAATTTCATATAAAAGCCGTTTCAGAGAGCAAAGCGTCTAATTTCAGTAGTACATTTAATTTTATTATTATTACTTTTTCATGGTTATGGGTAATGAATATGGATTATGTGTAATTATGCACTGTATTCCTTGTGGATCCCTTGTGTTTTTTTTTTAAATGCGAGGACATTTGAACTAACAGATTTGTGACCTTTGGCATCAAAAGCAAAACCACTTTCTCTCCTCTCTTAAAAGTTGGTTAAACTATTTATTTTGCTATCCTAAATATGATTATTTGCATGTTAATGTTTGGATTTTATTGGTATACTGCACACATCCCAGCTTACAATTTGTGCTTCTCAGAATGGGAATGTTAGTTTTTAGCTATAAAATACATACTAAAAATGAAAAAAGAGAACGATCTGGGTCTCTTTTTGTAATAAAAATAGTTTTGGGAAGGCTATAGTTTTCTACAAGGTTGATATTTGATTAAGAAATCTCCTCAGCACACAGCTGGAAATGTCTCAATGCTATATTTTCCTGACAAAGACATATTTAAGGGAATTTGCATCTTCTCGTTTTGCTGTCGGTTATGTTTTTGGGTTTTAAACACTCACTTCAGCCGCACTTTTGCTTGTACAGATTGTGCGGTGCCAAAACGCACGATGCATCCAGGCATGCTTTAGCACACATGTGCACACATGCATACAGACACATCCGACGAGATCCCAGCCCCCTTCCTGGAAATTAAGACTCAAACCACTGGGCAATATGGGCTCCTACATGAGCGCTCAGCTTGATACAGATGGGCTGCATCACACCCTCTGCTTCAGTCGCTCGCCCGTCTGGTGAAATCAACACTACTTCAGGCCTTTACGTATACGGTACATACAGCTCTACATGATTTTTGTGTGCATGCGATGATTATTTGGGTGTGTGAGTGTGCTAGCAGTGCAATGTTTAAAACATAACCTCCATGCACAATTTATGATGATGCACCGTGGCTCTGACAGCGCATGGCTTATTAGACCGCCGGACCCCGAGGCCCTGCTCTTAGGATACTCAGCTATAATGGACAAATGTGCTTCACAGATTTATGTATGTAAATGCAGGATGGGGGAGTCGCCTCCCACCTCAACGGCTCATGCAAATCTGCACCGAGGATGAAAAAAAGGACAAAGGAGGGGCAGATATTCTTCGAAATGCCTGGACTATCCTGCTTGGGCTGCTTTAATTAAAACAGGAGCTTTGCTGTGAAATTATGGTGCGACAAACATCACACGTGGCCTATTTTTTTCTGAGCGTTGCGTTTGATTTGATTAGCGAGGGCAATGCAATTTGTAGTAATGCTATATCTGGCAAAACCACCTCAAATCTCATTAATTGCATCATATCCGAACATACTGAACCATTACGCTTGATTTCAGAAGCTTATCGCCACGCAACTGTGGAAATTGTATAATTATTGACCTGAATTAAGAGCGAAATGGTATAGGCTACAATTCTTCACTATAGGGCAATTGAGTGTTTTGATATTACTTTAAAAATTTGTAAGAAAAAAGAGTGGTATTTGCTCTGTAAGATTGGATTTTGATATAATGGGTAATTCAGGGTCTTATTGGTCCAAGATAAGAAACAATGTCAGATATTTTTATGACAATCTTGCCCTTAAAATGTTTTTGCTATTAACTGAAAATACAGTGATTAAAATGTTTTTTTAGAACCGAAATAAAATAAAAATGGGAGATGAACTAAAATGCTTAAAAATAAAAGTAATTATTGAAATTATTAAATAAGGCTAAATAGAAATAAATACAATAAATGACAAACGCACAACTCATTTCCTGAAAACTTAAACTAAAATTAAAGTGACAATTGAAAATATAAAAACAAAAGCTAAAATGAACTCGCATAAAATCATTAGATAAAACTTAAAATAAGTTTAAAATTACTAAAACAAATAAAAATTTCTGAATGAAACAAATTTTTTATTAAAAAATGTATAAAAATGACAAACATGCATAATAAATGACAAATAAAATACTATACTTATGAATAAATATAAATGATATATGAAATAAAATTAAAAGAAAACTGAAAACTAATAAAAACAAGTTATTTTAAAACAAATACTGCAATACTAGATCAAAACATAAAATATAAATAAAATAACAATGACATAAATATGATTGTAAATGAGTGTAAATTCATTGTTATATTTAATTAGCAAGTAAGACTTCCATATGTCTGTTTGGGGTTAATATCCTAAAGTATAAGCATCAGTAATAGACATGCTTCATCATTAATATATAACAAAGTTGTCATGAAAATAACTCTTACTGATATTGAATCAGTTCATGCATTGTTTTAAACAAAATTCGGATGACAAAGCATTGAGAGCTGATGCATTATGCACTAGAAGAGGACCTCATTGAAAGCACATAGCTGCTGCAGGCTCCGCCCACTCTTGGCGGCGCCCTTCATGCTGTAAGTCACTGTCAGAGGGCGTTTGCGTGATCAGTTCAGCTGTAACGCTGCATCACTCAGCCTGTGTCGACGACATGTGCTTCATTATTGTCTGTTTATTTATTCAAAACGCACTGGCGCTTAAAGAAGCTATTGTTTTCCGGCCGGCTGCATCAGTCTGGAGGTCCGGTGTTCTCCGGCTCTGTGGCTTGCCTGTGGATTGGTTCAGGAGCTGGGGGTGACAGGGTGTGGAGAGTGTGAATCTGCCAGGTTTGTGGGAGGCTGGGTGTGAACAAGCTGTCAGAATAACCATATTCATTATATTCTCCATAAAAGGAGCCTCCTCCACCCGCGTTTATGATTAGCTATTCTTTCATATCCTCCAAAGGGCTCCGAAAACCCCTACCAATTCAGCTAAAGACACAACTGGACTTTTAGCACCTGCAAGGGGTTATTTTTATGTAGCACTGTGTGCTGAAGCAAGCATCACTATTGTTATCGTTCCTATGTTTGAATATAAAACTTTGATTATTAAACTCGCTTGAAGAATTCCTAGAGTTTGTGCTATACAGACACGAATAACACCTCATGAGTGTGTATTTTAAGATACTGGCAGAGGGTGAACCAACTGAAAGGCTAAATGCAGAGTAATGCACATTATAAACCCATCTTTTAAGGCAAGTACCAGAAACGAGTGTTATGGTTCAATCCAATAGAAAACATTGCAAGTTACTAATTATAATGTTTTCATTTCCAAGGTTATTTAAACCGAAAGAGAGCAAAGATATGGAACCCACAGAATAGAATAGAACAGAATAGAATAGAATAGAATAGAATAGAATAGAATAGAATAGAATAGAATAGAATAGCATGTTAAAAAGTACTTCTCCCCTCAGTACTCAAGATATAAACTGAAGATATAAACTGAATAAACTATAAACTGTTTAAACAATTCTGTATTTTTCTTGCAATTATGATTTTTTTAGCTCAGTGGCAATACGATGCACAAAGCTGAAAAAATATGTAAAAAGGAATATGGTGCGACATAAATTACAGCAATTAGTACATTTAATTTTGATTTTCACTTTATTCATGACAGATGTATTAGATAGTTGATCTCTGCAGGGGCTTTTTTGTCCAATCTGATTGCATTTTATGCTATATATGGTATAATATCATATAATAGAGATTAGTAAGAAACCCCATAGCATAAAAACACATACTAACATGCAAAATAAAAATGGACTTTATATGGATTCTATTTGTCCTTTTAACTTGAGATACCCACTATTTGCATGCTAATAATGGACGGCGTTCTGAAGACTTGAGTGAGAGCGTGCATGTGTTGCTCGGGCACCTGCACTCGCCCACCAATTTCCTTTGTGATAAGTGATGCAGCAATGGTCGTCATGGTTACGACCAGCCTATCTTTAGCCAGATAACATTTGAGAATGATGACTTCCTCCATATGCCAGGTGACTGCAGAGCAACTTTTGCCAAAGTCTGCTGCATCTCTAAAGATTGTGATGCTCTTAAAGATTCAAGGTTAAAGGTTGAAAAACGAGTCTTCAACATCAAATGTGTTGCACTCAATACAAAAGTCTTAGTATAAACTGAACTTGTGCATGTTCCAGAATATTATAGATTAGGAAGTGGGCTCTTTAGACTTGGCAAATAAGCAATATTAAACCATAGTAACACCCTAGCAACTGCATGGCAATAAACAGATACTCCCAGAACACCCTAGAAAACTGCACAACAAGCTAAACCACAGAAAGGTTTAGATGGTATTTCCTTTTTATTTGACCTCCATTTAGTGCAAATTAATGTAGTTTTAAAGAAATGCAGCTGCTTTGTTTGCAGCAGTAACCAAGGAAACATTATATCGCTGTTGTTCCATAAGCGCCCCCTGCTGGCAGAGATTTACTTTGCATTTTCATTCAGTTCATCTGCTGTTTTAGGTTTCATGCAGATATGTTTTATGTAGCATATTGTCACAAAGCTAAGATCAGGACAATCTGTTTTTGCTCATTCTTATTCATATATAGTCACAGTCAGAGGAACAGCCAGCATTCTAAAAAAAATCATAAAATTGGATCACCAGTCCTTTTTTTCAGAAAATTAACAATATAAACAACATATTTTGTATTTTTATTTAAAATAATATAGGGCTATGCAGTCTTTTTGGTCTTTCTACAAAAGGACTATTTTAAAAACATACCATTAATCATCTGAACAAACTGTGATAATAAAATAGGTGGACTCCTATAGCAGTGTAACTATGAGAATGATACTCCATTGTAGAGTTCAGCATCAGCATCAGCATCTGACTCCATTGAGTATGAATTACACTGAAACATCACTGAAGCATCTGTAAAATGCTGATGGGAGTCAATCCTGACAATACAACTACATAAAACAGCTTATAAAGACTAAAGAGCATTATTATTTACTATTTAAATAGTGTTTTTTGTCATGCTTTTTATCATCAAACAATGATGAAGTCTAAGAATCCACAGTTCGCCAAATAATAGAATTCTGCTCAAGTGTGTGTGGAAATATAAATGTATAATGCGCCGAGACCACCATCTAGTTTTAATAATTAAAGTGTTTATTGTGTTAGGAGGTAATTCAACAGTGCATTCCGCATTAGGATTTGACTTTATTATCAAAGTGTCAGATAATAATTGAAAGGATTGTGAATGCATAAATATTTAATGGGCTTTTTCCCAATTTTGCAGTGCAAACGGAGGCATTTGCACCAAAAAAGTGCTATATTAATTTTTTAGTTACTTGAATAATTAAGGCAGAGCTGTTTGGGGCGGTGCAACTCTGTCAAACCAATGAACTAAAAGCTCTGGTCTTTGGACCTTCTTTAGATTTACAGAATCTTGCATATGAAGTGCTGATTTGAAGGCCTGATTTATCTGTACTTTTATTTCATGCACTTTCCACTCATCTGAAGTATGTGAGGCTGTGAGAGTGTTAATGCCTAATAATTTCATTGGCTGGAAAATGTTCACACTTCAGACTTCAGTACACCGTCAAAACCCTGAGAGCAGATGTAGATACGTCCATATTCCTCTGTTCTTTCTTCAACAAGACACGTTGATACATATCCCTTGGGTCTCAGTGCGTGCACTTAATTGCTGTACCGCGTGGTGCCACTATGTTAGCATTTAGCTTAGCTTCACTCATTCCTTAGGATCCAAACAGGGATGGATTTAGAAACCCCCAAACCACATCCACCTTTTTTATCAGAGAGATCAACAGCGCAAGCCCATTCAGGTGTGACCCATAATTATTATACATGCTCGTCAATTCAGCCCCATAATAACTAAACCTGAGGCTATTAAAGAAGTCATACAAAGCCAATTTTCCACAAGCTTATATGATTATTTAGGGTCTTAATGGAAAGTTTGTAACATAGTTTATTTAAAAAATTTCTCTTTTCCGAGGCGCTCTCAGAGGATCTTTTTTTAACTGTATTCATAGTGAAACTTGCTAATTAGCACATTATTAGGAAAGGAGATTTGCAAAGATTTATTAAAAGACATTATACTCACTGCTTCTGTAGGTGAGGCTGGATCATGAATGATTCGCATTTGGGTTGATCAAGGGGGCGTTTCCCTTCAGAACCAAACGTAACGTTAATCCTCCGCGTCTTCAGTCTCTCAGATGTCGGGAGTAAATCACTACTGCTCTGTTCATTAATACATTCAACAACTAAACACCTCAATCTCTCAGGAGTCTTGCTTGTCTCTGCGTCTCGGTCTGATGACGGCTCACTCAGGGCGGGTCTGAGGTAAGACACCTTCAGTCTGTGTGACACGCTGCTGTCAATCAACTATAGTGGGAGTGGAGTCGGTGTGACGCCGCACCCACATGCACTTGAGAATGGCTTGATTTCAGAGAGGCAACTTATTTTTATTAAATTAAAAGAAAACTACTGGTGGATCTTTATCAATGTAGGGTGGTTGTGTGCACACACTCCCAACACACACTTCAGTCCAAACAGCTTGAAAAAGTGCATGTAACACCCCTTTAAAATAACTGCTACAAATAAGTTGGAACATTGCATTGTGCACGGGCGAGTTTTGCATAGGCAGGCATTTTTCTCCTTATTTTATTCATTCATTTTTATTTATTTTTTTGTATCAGTTTTGAAGGCATGACTCAGTTTGCTAAATCCTTGACGAGAAGTGCTGGGTGGGAAAAAATGTGAAATGTACTTGACAAATTTACTCTACGCATGACAGTATATATGTGGTTTGTGTTGAGTAGGCACATAGCATCACTGTAAATGTATTTTTTATACAAATGCAACAGAAGGAAGCAATATGTGGAGGGGGTGCTAGCTTAATGATTCAGAGGCTGTGGTCAGGGTATTTTTGTCGGGCACTTTGCCATTCTGTTCAGACCCTCCGGACTGCCTCGAGGGCTTTAAAACTGTCCCTGCCTGCCCTGAGTGCTTACTCCATCTTTCTGTCATGACACAGACCAACTGGCTGCCCCCCACTTGGTGCTTTTCCAAACTGCATCATCCCTACGCAATCTGTGTCTTCACAGCACACACCATTCCCTTCAAGATGCATTTAGCATTCCTTCCATGTTTTCTTGGGCGTTACAGAATATGTTCTCCGTCCAACCATGTGTTTGATTTTGACAAGAAACATGGAAACCCCAAAGTCTCCAGAAGCCGCCTTAATGTGTAACATTTACAAATAACCCCACGCTTCGGCAGAAATGCAGTTGTGTGAACAGCATTTGTAATAGAGCTACATAAATGTTCTCAAAAAAGCAAAACGCTGCTCCTCTCTGGTACTGACAAATAATGGATCCTGTAGGCACAAATCTGTCAGTGTTTCCTCTCTTAAGGCACAGCGTTTGGGATGGACAGCTGTGTGTGTGTGTGTAAAGTAATTGTAATATATATGGACTGAAACCACACAGATATGAACCCAGCAGAAAAGCAATATGTGCTCATGGTTGTGCCGACGAAATGAAGAGCCCCTTGAATATTTTCTTGTAATATAGTGTGTATTATAATTCAGTGATGACAGACTCATTTTCAATTACATAAATTGGTCAGGCTGAGTTATCCTTTCTTATTGTTGTTGTAAGCTGTAATGGCTCTTGTTGTGCTTCTCCTAATAGGCTCATGAAGTAAACTAACGTATTTCCTTCAGTGCTGTACAGCCTGTATAAATCATTGTTATTATCCTTGGCCGAAAGCCCTAAGAAGCCACGCTGTAGCTCAGTTGAGTGGTAAATTCATCTGCATAAAAGCTCATCAGCCCTCAATTTTTCGACCGATGTTTACTCTATGGATCCTTCGTTGTTATCCGTAATAGTCCATAATGAGGACAACGCACAGTTTTGAAGAAGATCTTTCATCATTCATGACAGGACTTTAACTGCTTCCAAAATCTCAACCAGAAATAACAAGCTTTCTGGGATTTAGATCTATATTCTAAGCCAAGTGCTGAAATCGCTTGAGTTTGCACTGGCCTGCTTTGCGAAGGAAGAGAAGATAATTAGAATATTTGAGGAAGAAACACGTGGAGCATTTCTGTTTTAAAATGAGTTTTTAAACTAAAAACATGTGTCAGGCTTAATGAGGCATTGCTAAAGGTGTAATTTTCTCAGTGCTAGTGTCTCCACATGTAATTACAAAAGAAATGACTGTTTTCAGACAGGTTTTCGCTTCAGAAAAACTGATAATCAGTAGTTTAAATGTTGTTCTTTTATGAAAACTTTGCAAACTCAGACATTTCATTTCCTTACATGTAGTTGAAGGTCGATGGATGCATTGTTCTTGTGTCGAATATAAACCAGAAGACTATAGTCAAATACCATGGCAGTCCAGCTCTGCGCTTACTAAACTAGGCCCACAACACTTCCTATACTTGTGGAGCCATATGAGAGCATTTCAACATTTGTCTTATGCTTGCATATTGACATATTGAACCTTTTGAGGTTGAAGGCTTATTTGATAGTGCAAACTGGAGGGGGTGACAATCAATACAGCAATTTTCAGTAAGAAGCGTAAAGCAAGAAATCTGTGACACACGAATCTGCAACAGGATAAAGACAGAGTTCCAGCAATAAAGGGCAGCGGTCGCATTTACACATTCACTCTCCTAATTACTCATACTCCTTCAGCCCTCAACGCTTATTAATAACGCAGTTTTAAAACTATTAAAAGGAGACCCCCCAAATACACTTGGCAAAAAAAAGGCTGGAAGAGTGACTTAACACTTTTGTGATTTCAGTTAGAAGCAGCTGAGTGAACATTAATGGCTGAAAAAGTAGAAGAAAAATGAAGTGCTGAAAACCGCAGTCCCAGGATTCTCCCTGCTGTGCGCACACACACACACACACACACACACACCCTTGAAAAGGGCTCCCGTTGCCATGCCAATGTTCAGAACCGGTAAAGATTCTGTTTCTCTAGAGCTCTTCCCCAGAGTCTGGCTGATTCTGTCAAACTTGTAGTCCAAGTGTCGACCAATTCATTGTGCTTTGTTGTTTCTTGCTTGGCTTGTGTTCGTGTTAGATGCTCATCGGCATGCAAATGCATCGCAGGCATCTCTGCGGTCCAATAAATGAGTGTTTCATTTTAGTAGTACTTTTTTCGCAGTGAGAAATTATAACGTCCACATTTGCTTCTGCATGATTTTGTAATAGCATTACGAGTCAGAGTGTTATTTAGATGTGCCTGCAAGGCTATCGGGGAGCAGAATGTTTTGTGTATTCTGTTTGTACAGTAAACTTGAAGTGAACTTCTCTGACAGACTGGCTTGACGCCGTCATGTTCTTGTCTCAAACACTGCGCTGGTGAAAAGGTTACGCTTATTGTCATTTTCTGAGTGACTCATACCTGTACATTTCTTTAGGGACTCTCCTAACTGTCTCTTTCTCAGTCTCGTTCTCTTTGCTCCCCGGTGTTGGAATCTGGGCCTGTGGTTCGCTGTCTAGCAGGGTGACATTTAATAGATGTCTCTCATCAGAATGTTAAAGGAACCCTGCAGCCTCGCCATGCCTGACAGATCCGGTGTGTGTGCATGTGTATGTGTGTAAGATTGAGAAATCGAATACATTAGAGATGTGGGGGACCTTCATTTAGCTTGATGCGTTTTCCTGATCTCCAAAAAGTCCTAAATGGTGAAATTAGTCTAGACGAGGATAAGTATAAAATCTGTCATGTACTTGTATACACAGAGCAGTGTTTATTGACATTGAAGATGATACAATGTAATCACATGGTTGTACTTGTCAAGAACAAACACGGCTGAGATATTACAGATGATAATCAAGCATAAAATCCTATGACCTCGATAGGAGAGAACATTGGGGATCTAAATATTTCCATCATTATTGTTTAAGCTTTTATTTAAATTGTTATATTATTTTATGTAAGCTCTCTGTTCAGTCTGTGTTTGTCACAGTTCAGGGGATGGCACTTCAGTGCCCAGCGAACTTTCAGTGTTTTATGTCTGTTTTCGTGCCTGGACTCACTCTC
>JAUCMT010000083.1:181400-195146 GCA_032357475.1 Enteromius thamalakanensis
TCAGATGTCGGGAGTAAATCACTACTGCTATGTTCATTAATACATTCAACAACAAAACACCTCAATCTCTTAGGAGTAGAGATTAGAGGATGACACGGGAAAAGATTATAGATGACGATATTTACATTCTATACCTTCGTAACTCCTCCCCCAACATCCCGTTGCCCTCTGTCATTGGCTGTAAGTAATCGCTAATGTTATTCAGTCAGAACACATTCACGCGGCATGATTTTGAATCGCAGACAGGTCCAGATATTTAGCAGGACAAATATCTCACGGGTGTCGGCGACACATCAGTGATTCTCTCAGATCACGTCTTTTGATTGTCATTCGTGTGAATGAGCACCGATTTGCCTATGATGTCGGGCATTTCTTAAAGCCTGTTGGCGAGTCAAAATCGGGGCAGATGTCACCGTTCTGGGCCGGTCATGCAAATAATCGTCAGATTCCGATCTCTAGCCAGTCAAATCAGTGCATCTCTACTTAGGAGTCTTGCTTGTCTCTGTGTCTCAGTCTGATGACGGATCACTCAGGGCGGGTCTGAGGTAAGACACCAGTTCAGTCTGTGTGACACGCTGCTGTCCATCAACTACTGTGGGAGTGGCCTCTGTCAGTGTGACGCCACATCGACATGCATTTGAGAATGGCTTGACTTCAGAAGGGGCAACTTATTTTTACTAAATTAAAAGAAAACTACTTGTGGATCTTTATGATTGTAGGGTGGTTGTGTCCACACACTCCCAACACACATTTCAGTCCAAGCAGCTTGAAAAAGTGCATGTGGCACCAGATGACCCCTTTTAGACTGTACAAACATCCTAATGTGTTTCCAGAGATGTATTTATTGTAAATGTTATTGTTATTACACACTGATGAATATGCTATTTTGATATCATAGAAGCTGTTTTATAGATTCTTTGTTTTTTGTACTAATTCCAAACCTGAATTTCTTTCTTCTGTGGAAAATAATTCAGTGATATTCTGTGGAGAAACTCTCAGTAGAAAGGGTAACCAAAATGGTTTGGTAACATTTTACAAAATCATCCTTTGTGTTCCACAGAAGAAAGTCACTTGGAATGACATGAGGGTGAGGAAATGATGAATGTTTTATTTATTCACTTATTTCCTCCAATTAAAGCCCCATCACCACCCCACAACATGATTGAGGGGCCCCATAGCAAATCTGGGCCCTGAACACCCTAGCAACTGCATGACAACAGGCTAGATCACTCAACATACCATAATAACCACATTGTAACACCTCTCAGCATGTTGCCATGGAAACACTCCTCACATTTAAAAAAAAATGTAAAACTAATTGATAATGTCTTTCCGCCCGCACAGGCTTGATTACATCAGTAAAAAGCGACAGACAGTTATTTCCATTTTTTTAAAGCCTGTTGTAATCCATGTCTTTTAAATGTTGCTGTTTAACTGTAAAGTCTCACATTTCTTGTGTTTTGGTACGACGGCGAGCCGCTGAGCTTCTGAAGCAGATCTGGATGTGAGATCAGCTCCTGTGGTCAGTCACATGTGCTGTGTGATCATCTAGGAAAGCATCCTGAGACCACATTGCTTTTCTTTTTTTATTCCTCACTGCGTCTGTCTGTCAGGTTCTCCTCCCTGCAGGCGTCCACACTTGATGGCCTTTATGAAAATATCATAAATTCAATCAGGGCCTGCAAATTTCATGAGCCGTCCATCTTCCTCCTGAATTTCTTAACGGGGTGTCAAAACAATCTGCCGCGTGACGTCTGACAGTCCGCACGGCCAGGAGAGAAATGTCTGGAAACCTCTCTCTCTCTCTCTCTCTCCATCTCCCCCTTCCTCCCACCCGCCCCAAAATCTGAATTTCATATCATGGAAATATTGAGATGCATGCAGACAATACAGTGCGGCTTATAACCACGTCTGTGGAACTGGTTACTATGCTGCTCATTCCTTTCAATAGCAAATGTGCCGCATTATTATATTTGCATATATTTTGTAAATAAAATACTTATTGAATGCATATTCCATTCATTAGTGACAGAAAGCTGTCTAAAAGGAGCAGATGGAAATATCAATAGTATTTTTTAATATATACTACAGTGCTTTTAAATTGAATTATTCATATGCAGTGTTTTAATATAGAGAGTTTTATTTATTTATTGTATTTGTCTCTTTTTTTCACCAAGGCTGCATTTATTTGATAAAAAATACAGTAAAATATTAATATTCTAATAATTCTAATTCTAATTAATATTCTTTAATATAACTATTTTCGATTGTAAAATATAATTTTAAAAATAATTTATTTCACTAAAAAGATAAATTTTCAGCATAATTATACTCCAGTCTTCAGTGTCACATGATCCTTCAGAAATCATTCTAATACGCTGATGTGGAAAAAATTTAATATTTTGTGGAAACTGTGATTGCTTTAATCTTTGATGAATAGAATGTTACATTTATTCAAGTTAGCATTTATTTATTTATGAAATGGAAATCTTTGTAACATTTTAAATGTAAATTTTTTATAAATTAAATGCATTTTTTTTTAAATATTTATCTCCTTCAAAAAAAAGGTTGACCCCAAACATAAATGTGTAAAAGATTAAATTAAAGAATAATTAACATGTAAAGGGACCAATCAATGTTAATATTGATTAAATGTGCCATTAAAAGGTATATATATATATATATATGTGTGCTAAATAAATTTTTTTTTATCGATACTTTAACCTACAAACCTCTTAAACTTTGATAAATCTGGTGCTAATATGATTCTTGCACATTATAAACTTGATTTTATTTCAAAATCATAGTATTGTGGAGTTTTCTGCAAGCATGATCCATCTCTGTTCCAGTGCTTCCTTTAACATACTTCACATAATTTGTACTCTTTTTCTCTCATCTTAAAAGACCCATAAGATTAGTGGAGAAGGGCCTCGAGGGGCGTCAGAGTTAGGAAGGGTCCTCTGCGGCCAAACACTCTCTCTCCAGCTCAGCCAAATGAACCCATTAATATTTTAGATTAATGCAAATACCCACAAAAATGAAGAATAATTGCCTAAAATCAAAATTCAATTAATGTTTAACACAGACGAATCGTCTCTGTACAATACGGGAGGGAAATAGAGAAACCTCTGAGGATCTTTTCAATAAACCTGCGCTGATAGAACAACATCTCATGTGGGACGAGAAACTTCGCAAAAGTGCCATAAATGATCTTAACTCTCTAATGAAGGACTATCATTTCAATCAGACATCAGAAAGGAGAAAAATGTATCCCGTTCCCAAAATACTGCTGCTTATAAATGGTTTTAACACGGCCGAGGATTCAATTCTATTCACAAAAAAGCAATAAACTAAAAATAAATGACCTCAGAAGATGTGAAGAACAGCAATTGTTATCTAAAAGCCTAAATTGCCATGTATCGTCAGTAACATCTGCCACTGAGATATAATTGTTTGAGGAGAATTCATTTGTGTAGCAACAACATCCGCCAAATGAAGACGACTGCAAATAAACAAACTATTGACTTAATGTTTATTGTCTGTCTGGGTTTCTTACAATTGCCACTCTCTTGGCTCAGAAACAAATGCCGAATTTCCCCGATTTTACCCAGGGGACGACTGGCGACCGACAAACCGGCAATCTGGAGAGCATTTCTCTGCGATATTTCCTCTCAGGTTGGGGCTGGAGGAGAACGCGCTGACACCGAGCCATCTGTTGTTGTGTTAAAAACAAACCGGTGGTCCTTTTCCCTGATGCCTGACATGGTTAAGGTGTCCAAAGTGTCTAAAGCGTGCAATCAAACATGACAACAACATATTAGAAATATTAGGATAAGCCACTAGATTTGAAGGCAGATTTCTTTTTTTTAAATGTCAGTGTTTGCTTGTGCAAAACTTACTGACACAATGCTACTAATAGTAAAAGTTAAATAATCAGATGCTATATAAAGACCCAGATAATGAGCAACCGTCTGTACTGTTGCTGAAATCTTCAAATAGCTCATTGCTGTGTTTTATGTGGATAAATAGCGCCCCTAGTGGTCACCAGACCTTATAGCTTACAAAATAGCAGGGAAGTTTTGGACTCTCTATTTTTTCACTTAATCATTTAAATAATCAAGGAACGTTGAAAAAAACTGTCCAGTGGATGAAGCGAAACTGTTTGTTTTTTCTTGCCTTAAGAGGGAAAATATCAGATTTTTAAATAAAATTCATAGTCATGAATTCATCTGTGTCTTCAAAACTAATTTCAAGCATTGAAGCTTTTAGATCAAACAGTTTTTAGGATCTGGGAAACATAAAGCGTTTGACTTCCTGGATCCTGCATCACTGGTGTGTGTTTTTTATTTCTCTATCAGCTGTTTTAAACATGAACATCTTCGGCTGAAGCTCATGAAAGAATGTAAGAACTCTGGTTGTGAATTCAGTCAAGCTCTTATTTCCAATAACCTTTTCAGTATGGACATGTAGGTGGACAGAATGTCATGAAAGCTGCTCGTGGATGTGAGCTCACTAACAGACAGAGGCTGTCAGCTCCACACGCACGCAACACACACACACACACACACACACACACACACACACATAATGATGAGCTCCTCATATGATGTACAACACAACACAACACAAAAAAATAAGAAATAAAATATATATACCAAACAGTGTAATGATATGACAGTATATTGTGTTTTAATTCATTATTTAAAAAATTATATTTAGCATTTATTATTACAACTTGGTGAAACATATTGTACCATACAGTTTTATTTAAGGATTTTTATATTACAGTATTTATCAATAATTTTAATAAGCTTTCATTGCATGTTTTTTTTTTTTAATTTGACTAATTTTGTTTTCATTTTTAAAATTGATTTAGTTAATATATATATTAGTAATTTTGCTGTGCAAAGATTTATAAAAGTCATATTTTTGTTAGTAGTAATTTTGTTGTGCTTTTGTCATCAATATTACCATCATTATTAATGTACTTTAAAGTATTTTTACTGTATTTATCTTTATATATGCTTTAGTAATTTATGTCCATTACCATTTATTTAGAAAAACTAATACAACATATTTTTGATATTGTTATTATTATTTGAACCTTGCTATATAGCTTTAACTTCACTGCAGTTTTAGTTTTACTCATTTTAATACTTCAACTAAAACTTATTTCAGCTAGCCACCTAGATTAAAGTTTATATTTAAATTTACATTTTAATCAAATATTTATATTTTATTTTATTTCATTTAAGTATTGTTACAATTAAGATTTTTTTTCTAATTATAAATATGTTTTTAATTTGTAATTTATTTTTTTTATTTTTTTTTTCCAGTAACAACACTGATATTTTACACTGCTTTGTGACAAATCACTAATGCAACAACTTTCCAATTGGTTATCCAATTAGTTTATGCAGTTATGTCTATGCAGTCCCCACACTCACTCTTCCTCTGCAGCGTGGTGCGATTGATCTGAATGGAAGTGGGTGGGTTTTGTGATCTGAACCTGTTGGATGAGGTCATTCCTGTACGGCTTTGACCCCCTGATCTCCATCACAGACAAAGCAGATTCAGCCTTTTATCACAGAGGAAATCCATTCAGCCCGACACAATGTCCTTGACCGTCCTACAGAGGAAAGCACAACATGCCTTGATTAAAATCCACTGCGACAAACCAACCTGTGGATCACTTCACAATCACATCACGTGCACTATTCATGGAGTATATGATATCTAAACTGTAAATAATAAACGCAAATGCAAGAACTTTTTTCAATGAACTGCCAAAACCTATATTTTTCATCAAATAAAGATTATAACAAATAATAGTGGTCAAGTAACGGCAACACATTAGGCTAATATTGGAAAGTGTATATATAATTTTTAACAGCATGCTAGAGTTCAATTCCACTCTTGTTTCGATTAATTTAAATTATGCATGTTAGTGCAACTCGCATTATCACCACTAAGCGGTGCTATTGACCACTGTATGAAATAATAAGAAGCAGTTTAACAGGATCATAATAATAAACACATATATAAATTGATCTATAATTCCTTAAGTGATTATGTGAGAATGGGTATGTGAGTATTCAAGTTTCAACATGCATTGAGATCTAGACTTTAGCAGGCAGTTTCTGAGCATCAACAGGTGCTGTAACAATATTATAAATGAAGGATAAGGGAAGTAATGGGAATGTGTTTGTACCTCAGCAGTGAAGGCAGTTTTATGTTTCATGCGTGAGAGCGCTGAAAGAAAGCACAGAGCTCTTCTGATATTATATTTCTGCAAAATAATCCCTCATCAAGTCATGAGCAAAAGCAGACCTGAAATGGCATGAAATGCAACCAGTAGAGACAATTCAGCCGCTCTTTCAGTCTTTAAATACACGTTTATGCAGGAGTTTAACGTATTTATCTGTTTATTTAGTGTCTCGTGAGGTAAAGCGAGCAAAACTCCGCTAAAAGACAATAAACACGTTTCTAAAACATTTCAACGCTGATTGTAATACGTGCATTTCGGTTTTTAAAATATATGTATATTTATAACACCATTCTTTGTATTAAATTACTTTTTCTACCATTTTTTGTGGTAGTCTACTCTCCCATTTCCTGCTCTTCAAAGTTTACCCAACTATGACGACTTCCTGTTTGGACTGTCGTTCTGACGGCACCCATTCGGTGCATGTTATGGAATAAAATAAATCTGTTCCGATGAAGAAACAAACTCATCTGTATCTTGGATTAACTGAGATTAAGTTTATTTTCCCCTTTGAGAGTATACTGCATCAATACTATTAACTAAATTATTACACAAATGATCATTAGCAATAATTTTAGTGCAGCATATATCTCAAAGTCACTAGCATTCCAAAGCAAAATAAACTGGTTAGTGTTGGAAGGAAGAACATTTTTATAATAAACACGATTTGTCACTAAAGTGAAGAACAATAAAACTATCCAAGATTAACGAAACAGATGTAGGAGGCGAAACAGAGATGTCTAGAAGCATCTGCTGTGATCCTCAGGGACTGAAGCTGGACCCAAGAGAGACAAATGCATCAGAACATGGAAAATCATATCATATCATGGAAATTAAAAAATATATATATTTTTTTGCATTATTTCATTACAAAATACACATGACAAGCAGAATTTGCATATTTTTTGATTTGCTGATATTATTGAAATTATGTCTACGCAGTGTTAATTTTGTATGAATTAAATAACATTTTAATATTAATATTATTTATACACTATTAATCTTTTATTTTTAGATTTTTATTATTTAATTTTTGTTTGTTTTAATAATTTATTACATGCTATATTTCTAATGTTTACAATAAAACTGATTTGCATATGGCTTTCTTCACACAACAAAACATACATTTGAACATCATTACCGTGATCAGGCATATCAAATATCCACACTTTCAGAAATAAAGGTACAATAATAAAGCTGTCACTGGGGCAGTGCCTTTTTAAAAGCCACACTTTTGTATCTATTAGGTTGTAATATGTACATTTTAAGTACTAATATGTACAAACATGTACCTTTTAAAAAGGTACTTCCCTAGTGACAGCTTTTGTACCTTTTGTTCTGAGAGAAGGCATGTGAATAGTTTTTTTAAAAGCATCCCAGGATGCAACTTGTGTGACATTGCTGCTCAAATGTCAGTTCAAGTCAATTTTTGTTTCCTAAAATGCCGATTTTTTTCATGCTACTCTTAATTTGGACTTCCAGTCATAGTGTTTGCGGTTCACTAATAGCTCATTCCTGATATACATCTGTATCTGTATCGAAACTAAAGCTGGACTTGATGAATTCTGGGATATGTGACTATTTTGACTGTAATTTATTGTATATCGGCTGCACAGCTCTGTTTTTCTCTCAGTGTCCTGTAGGTGATAAGTAACAGGTGCATTGTGGGTAATACAGTCATTCTGAACACAGCAGGATCTCTGCAGGGTTAATGGGACGGCGTGCTGCTGTGGTTGCCATGCTGCTCGGTGAACTGTACGCTGGATGTTTACGAAAAACGGTCGACCGGGACACTCGGAGACAGATGATTGTTTTGGGATGGATCTGACAACACCAAGCCAGTCTTTTCAGAGAAGGAGTGATTAGGATGAAGTGGGATGGAAAAACAGCCTGGAAGAGAACGACAGGAGTTTGGAGACTGTTGGAAAGAGTGAAGGTCCATGCTCTCTTTCTGGCGCCTTTTGTCTGTTAAAGTCAGTGAGCTTCTGTGAATGAAATGATGAATATTCGCATCTCATTATCAGGTTGCCAGGCAACACAGAGTTTTGACGCCGCCCAGTGGATGCAGCAGCATTTAACAGGTTCTGACTGATGCTGTCAGTCTCGCTTCACGTATGAGAAAACATGAGATCCACTTCCTTTATTAATGCATTATTAAAGCTGCTATGATAAAATGATGGGCAAGAATGGAAAACTCTTAGATGAATCAGTATATAAGAATATTCCACTTGAAAATCAGAAGAAAATAAATAACAAAAAGGCAAATTAATGTATCTTCTGATTTTTACAGACATTTCCCTACTAAAATAAAAAGTAATTTTTCATTATTCTTCTTGATGATTCTTATTAGATTAATAATGTTTTGTGAATTATTTTATTTAAATAAGCATAAATTAAAAGTATAACAACATTGTTATTATGTAAATAATATATGTACAAAATTGCATAACATTTATTGTAATTTTTAATTAAATGATATAATCTGTGATACATTTTATCCAATCAGACCAGTGTAATTGTTTACCAAAAAAAAAAATTTAAATTAAATAAAACTAAAATAATATCAAATAAAAACATGTGATTTAATAAAATAACATATTAAATAAAAACATGAAATAAAAACAAGTTGGAATAAAATAAAATAAAAGTTTATGTACTAACACTACTAAAACTAAAAGACTAGATTAATGCTGTATAGAAATGTTTTACTATTTAGCATTTCTTTTAATTAAAAGGTAAAATGTTAACTAATTAAAATACCAAAAGCACAATAAAATATGTAAAACGTAAATTAAACATTGAACACTGAAATATAGAAAATAAAAACTAATTCTAAGTATTGGAAATAATAGTAACAGTATATAAATATGTTATGTTATAATGGAGGAAAAATGAAAAAAAAAAAAGACAAAAACAGTTGTATATAAAATGTAGTTAATCGTACAGGAAGTGAGCAGCTGTATTCACTGTGAGTGTCAGGGGAAGTGAAGAGCACTCGCGTCAAGGGCTTCTGACAGCAGATGATGAAGTCTTGAGCACTGGCCTGGACCCAAACCCAAACGCCTGAAGAAGCTTTCATCAGAGACACAAATCTCAGAACATCAAAGTACAAGTGTTCAGAGTACTCTAGTGATTTCCTCAGTACATCATGTCAGCAGATCCTCTCACGCACAGATCAGTTAAGAGAGTACTGTGACTGGTGTCCATGCCCACTGCTGTGAAATCCTGTCTGGAGAAAGAGACCCCTGAAAACTGTGCACAGGAATAGATGTGTTTATTAAAGATGAACCCTTTCTTGTCTCTCATGACTTTAATTTGTAAAATGAAGTTCGGTTTTCTTTTTTCCTAATTAATTTATTCATGTTTTTTTTTTCTCAAATTGTTTTCTATTGTCACCATGTTTTACATAAAGCATGTCTAATTAACTGAAATAATGAAATTTAAACATTTAATAAACTGTTGGTGGGTAACACGTTTTACAGGTTTATTAAATTTATTAATTTTTTCTCTATTTTTATTTATTTGCTTAATTTTTTCTCTCAAATTCCATGGTTTCTATTTTAATTAAAGTTTTTTTTTTTGTTTGACTCCATTTTAATGGTGAAATACATTTTTTGTAATCACAAGCATCATGTCTTATTAACAGACATCATGAAATAACATTTAACAACAATTAGAATTTAATTTCATTATCAATTCAGCAAAACATTAAATTTTTAAGGCCCTAAAACTTTTTTTTTTTTTCACTGAAATGTTTCTGGACATGTTTTTAAGCTTCTATCCATTTTTATTTAAATTAGCAAAAAAAAGTGTAATAAATTGATTGAACAAAACTTTAACAATTTTATAATTTATTAAAAATATATATATTTTAACAATAATAAACACTTGTACAACAATAATGCCCTATTAAAAGTTATAATAAATTCTGTGTTGTCTTTTTTTTAATGATTTCTGCTGAAGTGTTCGGATCCATATGCATAAAACTCTTTATTCCCAAAACTCGAGGGTCAAATCAACAGGCAAACCGGTATGGAGGAGACCAACCAGAGACGTGGTCAGATATACAAGGCGAAGGGTCGAGGCCGGCAGCAAACCATCGCACAATGGTAGAACAGACAGAGGTCATAAAACACAAAACACGGTTATGAACGCTTGGTAAGGATAGCCTGAGCAAATTAATACTTGGCTGTGAACTGAGACTGATATTGAAGCAGTGTGCTAATGACTGAGGTGATGAGCGGCAGCTGGTGGTGAGTACTGAGTGCAAGTGCTAGCAGGTGCTAGTGTGCAATGCATGATGGGAAGTTGAGTCCGTGAGAGTCCAATAGAGGTGTGGTGAATGCAAACTTATTTATTATCAAAAACGGTGGTACTCAATCATAAACATTAACAATGTTAGTAATCTTTTAACATAATCAGATGAGAATTGAACTTTTATTTCATCATACTAAGTGCTGCACAGCAGACGTTTACTGTTACATTTGATACAAATTTGATTTAGTCATCTATAATTTTCAAATTTCATGACATTGCACATTATATGGTAAATTGCATTTTTATATGTATTTTTGGGGGCTTCGAGTAAGGCCCGTTGTGGGGTTCTGTGAGGAACAGAGGAAGCTGAAGGAGTTGTCCATCAGGCAGAAGAAGCTCGTCTCCAGGAAGGGCGAGATCTCTGGAGGAATCCTCTCACTGTCTGCTGCTTCTACAATTAAACAATACATTTACATAAATCACATTTATATCATCCACCAGGGACACGGTTCAGGTTCTGTATCTGCCTCAGTGAACCTTAATGGAATGTACCTGTAAATGCCATCTTTTGTTGTTGATGTTGAATTTTTTGAGCATTTCAATTTTTGAATACCATCTACAACATTATTTTGATTTAAAAAATTGCTAATATACTGTCCTTAATTCCTGTCTAAGAATTATACATTAGAATGACTGCATTAACTTGATTTATTTGGTAGTAGTAATAATAATAATAATAATAAATGTAATAAAACTGAATATCTAAAATTAATAAATTGAAGTACATAAAAAAAAATCTAACTGAAATTAAACTCAAATACCAAATGGAAAAAACACATAACAAAATGACTAAAGTTAAAAAATTTAATTAAAGCTGAAAATAAATCTATATGTAGCTACTCTTGTTATTTTGTAATTTTCTCCCTTTTTTTATTTATGTTTCTTGTGAAATGCTGTTCATGCATTATTTGCATCAGCTCTCTTGTATACCTTTCCGCGCTCTAGTAACTTTATTCTAACCTTATTAATTTTTTGGACATCCAAACTTTTATTTTATTTTTTTAAACATCATGGTTAGGTAAATCCATTCATAACAGCATGAATAATGCACAACAAAGTGGAAGCAAATTTAATTGTCTCAGTAAAAAAAAAAAAAAAATTCTAAGAATCTGAGAATTCATGGAATCTGTTTGAGATCAGAATTTTTGTAAAATAAAATTAAAAATATATAATAAATGAATAAATATATTTAGCAACAAATAGTGGGGAAAAAAGATGACATCACTGTTCTGCTAAAAACATAAGGCCAAAATAAAATAATCCATAACAGAGAGCAAAACCAACACATCTATTAGTGACCTTCTTGGCTAAAAATTTTAAATAAATTTAAAATGAATCCCAGATGTCACACAGGAGTTCATAGACACTATTATATATCCTGAAGAAGAGCACACAATAAAAGCAAAAGAGAGCTATCATGAGTAATTGTCAGATAAAAGTTAACAGCTTCATATTCCCAGACTATATGAGAGAGAGTCTGTAGGACAGCCGCAAATAAAGACTGTATAGTGTGGAGATCAAGAAAACCTAGTGTTTGGAGCCCTCTAGTGGACATAACGAGACAGGTCAGGGATAAACTTCGGTTACTGGGTCAAAGGTCTGAGACAATTTACACACAAGCACACACACCTTAACAACCACATAACAATGACAACCATTCAGAACACGCCAGCTATTTCAGTTAGACTAAAGAGATAAGAGTTCAAGCTGGTTCAAACCTGCATGAGTTTCATTATTCTATTGAGCACAAAAGAAGATATTTGCAAGAATGTTGGGAAAAAATGATGGAAGTCAATGGCTGCCATTAACCAAAATATCAATTCATAAAGGTTAAAATAACTTCATGGTAAATATCTGATGACAGATTTTCATTTGTGAGTAAACTATGCCTTTAATATTCAATACAACGCTTTATAAAATGTTACATAACGTAATAAATACAGTGATGTACAATATGATTACCCAGCAGAATGGATTTGTTATGCTTGTCTTAATAAACAGTTTGTTTCTGTAAGTTTAAGTAGTTTATCCCTACCTAAATCAACATAAACTGTTATTCTGCGGCATAAGACGCTGATAAGACAAATCATTTCAGCATCGCAGGAAATCTATGGTATGTAACAATACTGCATTTATCTAATGCTTCTTTGATGATTCATTTCCTAAATTACTTAGTGTTCTTGAATATAAATTCTTCTTTGTTCTGGGATTTTAAAACATTTCTAAAATGTAATGTGGCAAAGCAGTCTGCTCCTTGCTGATTGGTTAAAACTGAACCTATGGTATTTGAGGCATTTGAGAAGTGATTAAGTGTGGATGCTTAGTTATTCAGCTCATCTGAGTTTACTCAATAGCACCAGTAAACGTCGGATTTATTTCTAGCAAAGAAAACTTTACACTAAAAAAAATAGTGTATTGCGTCAGCCCAGAATCTCAGTTATGGACTGTAAACATTCATTCTCTGACTGGTTAATATTCATAATAACCAAGAGAAATTCCATCTAAGAACTGTTAATGGCTATCATAGGGATGTATAATTTCATTACTTGACATATTACTGTATATTACTGTGTGTCCCAAAACAGACCAAAGTCGTGTTTAACTTTACTCGATGAACCTGATTTATTAGTAACATATTTCACCACCTTTCAAGTGTTTTTCAAGTGTTTGTACTAACCACAAAGCATTTTTTAACAAGGGTTAAAGTACTTTGTCACACTAAATGTCAACCCCTGGGAGATGCACTGTACACGGAAATGCACCATTATGTGCTCATTTTATTTTTATTCTTTTTATTTACTATATGGATAATAAAAACGGAGGACAGAATAAGACTGAAAATGAATAACCCAGTGAATGTAGTCCAGAAAAAAAGGTAAAGAAATCATTTTAATTTAGAAATTGCTATATTTCACAAATAATCATAAAGAATTTGAATACAATTTTGAGATAGACTGTTTTTTTTTAACCATTCCAATTAATTATTATTGTTGATTTACAACTTTGATTCAATTCAATTCAAATGTATTTGTATAGCGCTTTTCATGAAACATATCATTGCAAAGCAGCTTTACACAAAGGTAATGTTTTACAGTATATGTAGTAGTAGCTTGTACATGTAGATATGGCATAGATGTGAGGTAAAGATCAATTAATGACGTAAT
>JAUCMT010000083.1:195624-208171 GCA_032357475.1 Enteromius thamalakanensis
GCAGGTGAGATTAATCAAGGTTGGAGCAAAACTTTGCAGGACACCGGACCTCCAGGACCAGGATTGAGAAGCCCTGTTTTATAGCATATACAACAACACAACACAAACTAGCAATTTTGGGGGGAAAATCTCCAGGTCAAAGTGACTGACCACACAACATGCTGTAGATATTTCCTCAGAACGCAAGGCCACTTGAAGAGTTCTCAGCTACCTCTTCGTCTTCGAAAACTGAAGATATTATGTAAGAAGGGGTATTTGAAATATGGTTGCTGTGACATCAGGTTTAAACAATGGCATCATTTTTTTCTGAAAAACCAGATCTGTCTGTCTGTGCTGAAATGTTTGTCATAGCTCAGGTATGTTCAGGCTTTCCGAGGCTGTTGTGTTGCTCAACACCTTCATAAAAGCATGCTTACGTGTGCACGATTCTAAAACACAAAAGGAAGTATAAATCTCTCTAAAACTTGATCTTGTATTCATTCTGCATTTGCATTTTGCTTTAACTTATTCCATGCATTTGATCTTGATCATGTTGATTTTTTGTTTTTGTATGCAATAAATATTAAACTAAATTTAAAGGGCCAGGAGTTTCATAGAAGCATTGCTTCACAATGATCAATGAACAAACGTGTGTTTTCATAACGCATATACTAATTATTATGTCATATAGAAACACTGGGATCATTAGTCCTGTATTTTCACTTCTTTTCTCTGGTTGAACATACACCCTTATTTTTCAGCTCGTAACGTAGATTCATTATTCACACCCACAGGTGTACGACTCCTCTATTGTGTAGTAATGACTGTGAAAGCAGCAGAACCCCTCTGCTCGTTAAGGCATCTAATTCTCTTCACTGATGGGGTGACCCAGCCCTAAAACTGAAACCAGAGTAATGTTGAAATTGTATAAAATTTTATATAGGCTATTATAATTTATAAGTACTAAATACTACAATACATTTTCATAATTCTGTCTTTTATCATATATTTGTTTTATAAGTTGGTTAAAATGGTGGCATGTTGTCACAAAAGATCAGTCTTTTGCCATAAACAATAAAAGTGTTCAATTTATAATATGTATATATAACATCAATATATAATATATAGTATATGTATATACATCCCTAACCACAAAACCAGTCTTAAGTACAGGTATATTTGTAGCAATAGCCAACAACACCAGCAAAATAAATATCATTTTTTCCTTTATGCCAAAAATCATTAGAACATTTCCTACCATATATATATATATATAACTCATTTTTATTAGTTATATGCATTGCTGAGAACTTTATATAGACAACTTTTTTTTAAGCTTTTTCCTCAATGATCAGATTTTTTTTTTTCTTTTTGTGCCCTCTTCTCTAATATTTGTATCTCAGCCAAAAGATATTGTCATGTACTAACAAACCATACATCAATGGAAAGGTTATTTATTTACTAAAAATGCCCCTTACGACTGGTTTGGTGGTCCAGGGTTACATAACCTATAGTCTTGACCTTATATAATATAATTCATGAAAATATTATGAGGTGAAAAATACATTTATTTCGTTAAGTTCACTTTGAAAACATCTTCAGTCAGCTTGTTTTGCTTTGTTCAGTGTTGAAGCATTTAGCCAGGGCGCAAAATAATGTCTCACACCTGCTGTTGACATTCGTACAGCGTTCGGCTCATATTTTCATACAGGTCACCGTGGAAACGCCAATGAAGTAGCGCCTCAAAGTTTCGACCTAAATTACGGAAGTTTCATGGGTCGGGACCTCCATATATGAATAATTGTGGGAGGAGCCACGATTACAGGTGTATAAGTAAGGCAGGTTTAAATGAGTCATGCAATTGATACTACCAGCAGACCAAACGAGGGAGAGCGTGGAAGGAGCACAGCTTCGGGTTTTAAGGTTTGGGCTTTTCTTTTTCTTTCTTTATTTTATTTTTTAGTGGCTGTCACACCAGAATTCGTAGTTATTAGATTTCAGGATTTCCCGTTGAACTAGACCTGGCTGTTTGTGAGCGCGTTTAGCGTTTTATTTATTTGTCTATTATTTTGAGTTTAATAAAAGCTGAACATCAGAGGAGTAATCTTGAATCTTCTGGGGTTTCACGTCTTTCCAGTTGTGTCTGGGAGTGGTCTGGGTGGGTTTGTCTCTTTGGGAGTGGCGTCACCAGGATGTGTGCTTTTGTATGAAAGTTTTGGGAACGCGTCTTTAAAACCAACTTTGATGATTTGAAGTTTTATGGCACAAGCTTGATTTTGTAACCGTGTTTGCATGGGAAAGAGGAAAGCTATGCTACATTAAAGCTAGAACGCATTAACAGGGTTACTTTGGTTTACAAATAAGCGTATTTAAATATCTAGTTAGTAATTTGGTCTGCTCTTTGTCCTTCAGAGGAAAAGCCTAAAGACTCCTTAGATTATGGCTTTCAACACGCTGACCTCAAGAGCTGTTCTGCTTTATGATAAGTTCCTTAAGGAAGCAGGTGAGTTTGCATCATCAGCACATCTGTGTCTGTATGCTTTCTGTAATTGGATGGAAAATAAGATGTCTCTTATTTCACTTGTAGATCCACGGACCGAGAACTGGCTGCTTATGGACTCCCCGTTCCCTCAAACGGTCATCATCGTTGCTTACATCTACTTTGTGACATCGTTGGGGCCTCGGCTGATGGAAAACCGCAAACCCTTTGACCTCAAGCGTCTAATGATCGTCTATAACTTCAGCATTGTGATGTTCTCCCTCTACATGATTTATGAGGTTCGAGAACGTTTCATCATGAGTTTCCTGCGTTTTCTTCTTTTTCTCTGTCTCCATCTATTGTTGTGTGTTTCTCAATGTCTGTCTTTTACAGTTTCTTATGTCTGGTTGGGCGAACGGCTACACCTATGGGTGTGACCTGGTGGATTACTCCAGTTCTCCTCAGGCTCTCAGGGTATGTGAATGGAGCACGTTCTTTTGAATGTTCATTTGTTGCTGATGACGTGTGCAGTTAAAATTTGACATTTCCTTCTCCATCTTGCTTCCTTTCTAGATGGCATGGACCTGCTGGTTGTACTATTTCTCCAAGTTCATTGAGATGCTTGACACTGTAAGTGGGTGACTTTTGTATTTAGAACTCTTTATGATTGAGGATCAATGTCAACCCTCTTGTTTAATCTTGTCTCTACAGATTTTCTTTGTCCTGAGGAAAAAGAACAGCCAGGTTTCTTTCCTTCATGTCTACCATCACTCCATCATGCCCTTCACCTGGTGGTTTGGGGTCCGATTCGCCGCAGGTAAAGTATAATGCATCATTCAACCAAAAATGACAGTGGTCTCATTCCAAACCCAAAATCTTTGGTTAAACTGAGGTTTTGGTCTCTCCATTGAAAGTCTAGATGACCAGTACTTCGTTTCCCAAAAGGTCATAAAGGCATTCTATGCCTTGATGGATGGTTCAATAAAAGTTTCTTGGAACCAATTTAAAAACTTGATTCATTTTAAAATTTTGTTTCCTTTCAATGGAGATTAAACGATGAACAATCCCCTTGAATTTTCCCTCTAACAATAAGTGTGCATACTATAATGGTCCATATGACTTGTTTAAATGCAAGTCAAACTGCAGTTAATTGGAGTTAAATATTTCTTGTGTTTGTCTATGTTTTGCTTTCTTAGGTGGTCTGGGAACCTTCCATGCCCTGCTGAACTGCATCGTCCATGTGATCATGTACACTTACTACGCTCTCTCTGCCCTGGGACCCGCCTATCAGAAGTACCTGTGGTGGAAAAAGTACATGACCACCATTCAGCTGGTAAGTTACAAGCTTCTCTACCCATCCCCAGTGTTGTATGTTAAAACCCAGACTCTTGATGTTTGAACTCCTAAACTGGTTCTAACTCGACCCTTCTGTTTGTGTCAGATTCAGTTTGTGCTTGTCACCGCTCACATTGGCCAGTTCTTCTTCATGAAAGACTGTCCTTACCAGTTTCCTGTGTTCCTCTACGTCATTGGTCTTTATGGGCTGATCTTCCTGATCCTGTTCCTCCACTTCTACTATCATGCCTACACCAAGGGCAAGAGGCTTCCCAGGGTCCTCCAGAACGGAAACTACCTTCTCAAGAAATCAGAGTGATCTTTTCATTGGCCAGCTAAAAGTGAAGCTCTAACCTATCAAGTGGGGATATTTCTTTTTATTTCATCCGTTCAAGTTCCACTTCGCTGTTTTATGTTAAAACTAATGTGGAATACACCCACCTTATCACTGGATTTAAGACTTCCAAAACTTGCACGAAACTTGTTTCACTAGAGATGCTGTCCTCATTTTTGTTGTCTTCACTTAAGGCTTTGAAATGATTAAGGGGCGGGAAGTACAGTGGTTTTCTAATATGCTTTAATTTAAATGTAAATATTGAATTTCTCAGCTTTTGGATTATGATTGAACTGTTGGCCAAATCTGAAAAGGTTATGAGAGCACGGGGAATTGAAGTTAGGTTTTAAAAGGGTTTTTGAAGGTTATGTTTTAGTTGTAACTGAATGAGCCAGAGGCCTTTTGACCACCAAGGAACACTTGACTGACCTACCTGGTTGTGCTCGAACCTGGAAGTTTACCACATGCCGCAGAAGTGACATCATCTAAAGTTTTGTCAGTGATTTATGCTGTGTGATTTATTTATTTTGTATTTAATGTTGCCGTTTTCTTAATGTGATCCTTTTTAAATTATGTTGATCTGTAGGAATTACCTGTCATGCTTTTATGTTCTTTTGATCAGAGCTGTGGAAAGGGAGGACCAGAAAAATGTTACAGGATTTTTCCTCTTTGACTTTTTAAGTTGGATTTTTGTGAAAAGAAATAGTTTTGTTTTTAAATGAAACGAATAAATTATGTCCACTATCTCTTGGTTTTCTGGTGCTTTCGTTACGTCTGGTCTTCACAAGTTCACACTTGCACTACACCTCCCATAATGCAGTTGGATAACTCCGGGGATGGCAATGCCCATATTTGGTAAATCAGAGTCACGTGACTGACTTCGTGTGCCAATCAAATTATTAGCAGGAACGTGTAAGTTTTCAAAAGTTAAATAGCTAACTGGCCTGGAGAAGATGTTAACGGAGATAAACACAGCAACACATGGATAAGAATATAAGCTAATAAAAAAATAATAGGGCTGAAATGGATGGTAAAATGATTGGACCTGGACCTTATAGGGCGACGAAACTGGTAAGTAATTTACGTTTAAATAAAAGCGGTTGGTTGCGCCCCTCACGTTAACTGATTTACGTAAGTTAACGTTAGTGTTTACATCTTTGTTTCTGTCTACATTATATTTAAAGCCGCAAGAAAGTTTGTGTTTGCTTTATTATCCCAAGGAATGTTAGAAAATATATCGCATGGAATAGCGTTACACGACGTTTTTAGGCGTATTATTATTACGTTACTGACAAATAAACCGGTCAACAATATTAGAAATATCGTTTCTTTGGTATGACTGATTTAAGGTTAACGACGTTAATGATATAATTTTGCCTATGGCGAAATGAATATCAATTTGGCTGAAGCTGGACCAATTGAACAGAAAATAGTTCAGCTGAATTCACCCTACAGCTCCCAGTATCTCTTTATAACATTCAACCTTATCTTTTACATGTACTTTATTGATCCCTAAGAGAAAAATCCCGTGTATCAAAAATCACCAAAGTAAACGCAGTTCCCGTCAAAATACCAGTGATTTAATTTGTTATTAATTAAATGAGATTTGGTGTAGGGATCAAAGAGGTTTCCAAGCAACAAAAATACATTTTTAAGAATTTAAAATACTGTGCAATTAAGTGTGATCACTTATTTTATTATTTCATTTTGGCATAAATATATCTGTTATGCTGAATGACCCTCACAACATTATTTCACCAATATTTTGACATTTTATTTTCATTTTTTTGAAGCATTAAAGCAGACAAGCTACCTGCATTTATTCACCATACTAAGTGCAAACAGTACATGCATAAGATAAACAACATTGCTGAAGTGTAAATTCACCACCTCTGAATTGTTTGCCGTTAAAACAGAATTAGTGGTACATTCAGAATGTTTATTGTTATTTTTTCTTTAGTGGAATGAGACCATCAGGCTCTTCCGTGGTGGAATGCCAGTAAGACGTCACTGGGCTCATTTCAGGAGTTACGACCACAGCTTTACAGGAGCCGAGGCTCTCGACTTCCTCCACGAACTCCTCAGACAAAACCAGAACTTCGGACCGGAGGTGACACGCTACCAAACACTCCAGCTACTCCGGAAATTCCTTAAAAACCACGCCATTGAGGATGTCAAAGGACGCTTTGGTAAAGAGGACTTTGAGGACAATGGACATTTATACAGGTGCTTTCTTAGCTCTCTTTCAAAATTTAGATTACAGCATTGTCACTGTTATTTTTTTTCTTGCTTTGAAAGAACCTGCATTGTAATAAGTGGCATATAAATATGTTCTATTATAATAATACATTGTATTTAACAATAATAACAAGTGCTTTGAATGTGTCAGATTCCCCCCACAATCACCTCTAAAGCACGTTCCTGTGCGTCCACCTGTCAGAGATTACAGCTCAGTACCCAGAATCCCACGCTGGGACGACTTTGAGGAGATAGCAGTGCCGAAGAAAATCCCAATGAAGCCTCTTATGGTAACAGAACATTTGGCTGTGTAAAAACATTTATTTTCCTAAAAATGTTTCATTTACAATGTTAAACCTACTGAGCATGAATTATCTTCTCACCAAGGATGTATTTATGTGCACAAATGTTTTCAGCATTTATGATGGTAAGAATTGTATTTCTGAGCAGCAAGTCTGCATATTTCTATGATTTCTTAAGGATGACACTGACTGAAGTAATAAGGGTTCAAATTCAACTTCATAAGTAAAAATATATTACAACAGAAACCCTTATTTCTGTATATTTTATCGTACTTGCAGCTACTGTGAGCCCGAGACTTTTAGAAATTCGTAGATATTTTGGTTTTTGGATCTAGAATTCCGAGTCGTGGAACAAGAGGCACAGCATTGCCATCGGTGAGGTTCCTGAATGCCGTTTAATCCGGAGGAGGGAATTAAGCCCAAAACACGTGGACCAGATATGGAAGTCAATGACACTAACACAGTAAGCATTAACAGAGAACTCTAATTCTGTTCAAAAAATGGGTTTTGCTTTTAAAATTGAACTTTTTTTATTAGTTTACAGACTGTTTTGGGTCTCCAGTCTCTGGACGGGGTTTTAGATGGCAAACCTCTGAGCCCAAAGCACATCGTTCACAATGTGTTTGGTGTTAATAAGCAGGGGATTGTTGTGCTGAAGAACAAAGCAGGTGAGCAAGGGTTATATTTTAACACATGAAATCTTCTTATAGCTAATGTCTGATGGATCTCTTTCTGTGTGTTGTATTTTCTGTAGAGGACTTCCCTTATTGGGTGTTATCTGCAATGAAATGCCTGGCAAACTGTAAGTGACCAATCATCTGCTGTCATATTGATCAATAGATAATTAAGGCCTGGTTTTATAGACGAGGCATAGCCTAAGCCAGGATTAGACCATAGTTCAATTAGGACATTTAAGTAATTTTGGGAAAAAAGCATTTCTGATGTGCGTCTGAAGACAGCAAAGGCACTGGAATATTATAAGATCAGTCAGTACAAGTTTCTTTCAATTGAAACGACTCAGATTTACATTTAAGCTTAAGCGTCGGCTGTGAAAACGGGGGTAAATGTGCTTTTAATAATCACAATAAATAATTAATTTGCCATCCAATATAATTTACAGTATTAGCCTTTGTTAATTAATTAATATGTAATTAAATATAATGTCTGTATGCCTGTATTACATTATAGTCCATCTTTAATTGTGTATTAACTTGTATACATCTTTAAACTTATTTTAAGGGCCCAATGGGAATGACTCCAGGCAGCCCATGTATCCAGGGTTTGAGAGAGATGTCTTCAGGACAGTGGCAGAACATTTTCAGAGATTGAAAGAGCCACTTTTGACTTTCCATCTGTATGAAATATTTGTCAGTATTTTGGGTGAGTGATGCACAGGCACATTTAATCAGCCGATACTTGTTTATCTTGAGATTATTACAATGAACAGTCTGAATTCATAGCTCTTTATTTTTTTACTATAAATAAAATATATATATTTACTTGATTTAATATTTGTGACCCTAGACCACAAAACCAGTCATAAAGGTCAATTATATTATTTGGGATTTATACATCACCTGAAATCTGAATAAATAAGTTTTCCATTAATTATTTGTTAGGATAGAGAAATATTTGACTGAGAGAAAATAAAAAATACGGTAGGAAATATACAAAATGTCTTAATGGAATATAATATTTACTTAATATACCCGTGCTACTTATGACTGGTTTTGTGTTCCAGGGTCACCTTTGTGCGCTACTTTCAAATTTTGTGGCCAGTAATATATATATATATATATTTTTTTTTAGAAATTAATAATTTTATGAAGATGCAGTGACAGAAAAGACATTTATTATTTTCTAAGAGTCTATTAATCAAGTCATGCTGACAAAGTACCGTTTTCATAAAAATATGAAGCAATCATCAGAAAAAATTGAGCTGCAAATCAACATACTAGAATTATTTCATGTGACACAGTAATGCTGAAAATTCAGCTTTGCATCAAAGTAATAAATGACATTTGAATATATTTAATCACATGTAAAACAGTTATTTTAAATAGAATATTACTGTATTTGTCAAATAAATGCAGCTTTTGAGAGCATAAGAGTCCTTGTCACTGTTTTCTCCCACAGGGCTTCTGCAGCAGCAGTCGGTTGCGGTTGAAGCGCTGCAGGTCTGCTGCCTCCTGCTGCCTCCAGCCAACCGGCGTAAACTGCAGCTGTTAATGCGCCTGATGGCTAAAGTCTGTGCCAACCCCTCTCTCCCCCCTCTGAACGACACCATAGGAGCTCGTACCCTGGTAAATCACTCACCTCCTCAACTTGATGTTCTCTGTACAAATTAATTATTTGCAAATCACTGATAGTCCTTAACGTCATAGTTAATTTATAATTCAGCTCAGCGTTCAGTAGATTTGATGAGCAGCTTTCACACTGTCTGTCTCTTGTGGGTGCCTTTCGCTCCTGTGCAGATGGTCCAGACCTTCTCCCGGTGCATTCTGGGATCTGCGGATGAGGTGGACTTGGACGAGCTGTTGGCCACCAAACTGGTCACGTTCATGATTGATAACCATGACAGTGTGCTGAAGGTGCCGTCCAACCTGCGGAAATCTGTCGACGAGCATCTGTCTCACCTCAGAAGAGCTCAGGTCAGCATCTCACGTCATTTATTACATTGATTGACTTATATCATGAAACTGCATCCACAACGACTTCTTTGGTGTATTTCAGAGAGACAATATTAAGTGGGAATTTATGTTAAAAGCTTTGTTTAATATAGATTTGATGGTATTGTGAAAAATACATTGATGCTATTAGTTTGATATTTTTCTTTACTACACACATGGCGTTGGTTATATCAGATAAGTTGCTAAAAATAAAATATTATCATTGTGCACAGTAAGACCAGGAAAATCTGTTAACAATTTACAATAAGTTTTTATTTGATAATATGCATTAACTACATTAGTTAACATTAAGTAACAATGACAAATATTTACATGGTGTTTATGAGTTTTGTTTATTAATCTATTTTTAAGATCAAAATGTGAACACACAAACAAGCAATTAAAATTTGCTGAACATTTACTCACCCTCAGAGTATGTTTCTTTATGGAGATTTGGAGAAATGTAGCATTTAATCACTTTCTCCCCAATGCAAGTGAATGGGTGCCGTCAGAATGAGTGTCCAATCTGCTGACAAAAAACATAACAATAATTCACAGCACTCCAGTCCTTCAATTAACATCTTGTGAAGAGATAAGGTGTATTTTGGGGGGTTTATGTCCTCTCACATAAATATCTACCAAACGTATTCGTTTAGAACTGTTTTGCACTGTTTTTAATGGTGCTTGATATGTGCAAATATCTTTTAGTTGAGGAATCAATGAAACGGACTCAATTTTATTAGTATTTATAAATTTTTATAGAACAATTTTATTATCAAAAATTTGATTTTAGTTGTAAGCAAGTTTAAGTTAAAAATGTCTTGATGAATTTGTTTTTTATACAGTTTTTTGCTTCACAAGATATTAACTGATGGACTGGAGTGGTGTTTTCAGCTGATTTTCACTTATGGTTATTTCTTGTTTGTTTTAAAAAAAAAGTCAGGTTTTTAAAAGAGGCAAAATTAGTAAAAGCTTTTTTTGAGCTTTGGACATCTCTCCCTCATCTCCTTGCATACTTTGTTTTTTTCAAGATAAAGTATGCAGGTGACACGGACACCTCCATGGCATCTCCACCTCATTCGTTCTGCAGACAGATCAGCAGAGAGGAGTTTGAGCAGCAGAGGGTCTCTGGATCTCAAGGAGCCATCGTGGAACTACTAGAGAACATCATACAAGACAAGAACATGTCCATTAAAGACAAGAAGAAGAAGCTGAAGCAGGTCAGCAAGAGGATCCTTTTTACATGAATAAAGGGATTTGAATTACTACATGGAAATTGTGATGTATTTACAGTAGACTTATGATGCTGTGATTGAATCTTTCTATGGCTTTCATAGAGCTTGAATTGTTTAACACTAAATATTTCTTTAAATGTCAAAATACACGTTCTGAAAGCCCGACGTGCTCAGTAACTCAACCGCATGTTTCACAAACTTTGAAATCTGAGATGCACTATGTTTTTTCCCCCCTTGTGTGATTTGTATTTTTTTTTTCTTGGCTGTCAGTTTCAGAGATCTCATCCTGACATCTACCGCAGACGCTTTCCCACTCCTGAAAGCGAGGCGGCGGTTTTCCCAGAGAGACCCCAGAGACTCAAACCTCAGCTGATGTTCCTCACGCTGAAGAAACCTTTCCAGCCTTTCCAGAGGAGCTGGAGCTTTCGGGCTTGAGTCAGTGGTCAGTTTGAGGCTAGGGTGACCGTGTGAAGTATTATTATCAAGGAGAGATGTTATGGAATATTCAAAGTTCAAATGCAAAAAACACTCAATTCACCTCATCAGTGATCAGATGGATTAAATAAAGTATGATGCTGTGCATTAGAACCCCCTTAAAGCAAGTCACTACAGGCAAACCCATTTCTCCAATTTTGATTTCTACTTCAGAATAGCAGAAAGAAAACATCCAAAATGTTTATTTATTATCTATCTGCAGCTGTAGATTTCAATTAGAGTACATATCTGTATTAATGCTGTGTTGATTCTGGCTGTTGACAGTATTTTCTGATTTATGGAGTGAAAGGAGAATTTTTTCCTTGTTTTATAATATTTTGCATGTTCACTTAAATATATTTTATAAAAAAAAGATTTATCTATAAAACAAAACAACAACAACGCATTCAGAGGGCCTCCGTAGTGCTTGCTGATTTTATTTGTTTGTTGTAAATAATCTGCAACATTTACAATCAGTTGTGTTCTATTTTTAAGCAGCTGTAATTGGTTTTACCTCCAGCTGCAGGTGTCGTCTAACAGCTGTTAAGTTCTCAGTTCTGCTAAATGATGCTGTCACTGATAATCAGCCAGAGGAAATGTGCCGGTCACCAGAAAATGGCTTTTGAAAAGATTTTATACTTTAAATGGATTTAGGTAGATGTCAGTGTCACATCAACTACTGGTGCACTACTGGCTACATACACTATATTTCTGTCTTGTCTTTTTATTTTCACTGGTGTGTAGCTTTGAATGTGATGCTCTAGTCTGTTTCTTTGGTTGATTTGTTTTGTTCTTTCTTTGTATTGTATTTGGTTTTAAAGTAGTTCTAGGTTGTCATGTTTGATCACATCACATAGCACTAAAGAAAACCTTCACAGGCTATCACTTGACTATTTATAACTGATTGTGATCCACTCTGTTATGGTACTGTAAGTATATTATTCAAAAGATACAGTTTAAATCTTCACTGAGGTTTTCTGTAAACTGGATTCAGCTGGCAGCTTTTACATATTTTTATGTTTTTAAAGTAGTGGATTTTAATTTTTATACAATGCTGAATTGAATTCAGTGTCAGTGTCATTCAGTTGTGTCCCCAATGTTGTGATTTTGTACAAATTTTGGAGTTATTGTTACTGATTTGGATATCTACACTGTGATCACAAATATGCAATTGGAAAAAATAAATGTATATTACATGCTGCTGCAGTTTTTTTTATTTTTTGTTTCTTTAGTCTGTTTACATGGCCTAATATTTCAAGCTGACACTTAATAAACATAAAACAACTGAAAGGCAGAGGGTTTCTGGTACGGGTAAAGAACATACACTACCGTTCAAAAATTTGGGGTCAATAAGATATTTAATAGTTTTAAATGTTTCTTCTGCTCATCAAGGCAGCATTTATTAGATAAAAAATCCAAAAAAAAGTTTTCTGTGTGAATATATTTTCAAATGTAATTTATTCCTGTGATACAAAGCATCATTACTCCAGTCTTCAGTGTCA